>CM069909.1:14667040-14869713 GCA_036172215.1 Camellia granthamiana | reverse complement strand
GTTCAGTCGTAGGCTCAATACCCAATTAAGAACTCATTTCTTAATTTCAAAAAAGAAAAATCATCTTGCGCTCAGAGTGCTGTGCCATTCTCCACATTTGTGCAAAAAAAAGGGAATTTGTTCTTTCAAAAACCGCAGGGTTCAACCCAAGTCATGTGAGAACAGTAGAACCAGGATCTATCTGAAGCTATATAGGTTCCGGACTGCAAAGCAAAAGAAAAGAGGGAAAATCGAAGCATCTGAGTGTGTTTCACCTTCAGCAAATTCCGTGATTGTATTCCGGATGTGCCTCTTCAGGCCTTGTCAATGCTACCAAAGTATGAGTGTGCCTCTGCTCCAAGTGTAAGCCTGCTTCAAGTCAGAATGGCAATTAAAACAGCAGCAGATGTTATCTCTCGCCAACATCCACGGGGTGTCCCCTTTTCGAGCAGAGTGTGTTGCAAAGCCCTCCAAGAGGTAAATCAGAGGCACCAGAGTACATGTTAAATGCTCGCATCTCTTGCATAGAAAATGCACCCTTCCACCTGCATTGTTATGCACCCACTTCATTTGCATTGTGATGCACATCCCAGTTGCATTGTTATGCACTCATTTCACTTGCATTGTCATGCATGTTTCGCCCACTTTGTTGTGCGCCTTTTTTACTTGCGTTGGTGTTCTTTCCTCTCTCGCGTGTACTACACTGAGAGGCTTTCCTCTTTCCTCTCTCGCGTGTACTACGCTGAGAGGTTTTTTTTCTTGTTGCTTTTCTCTTTCCTCTCTCGCGTGTACTACGCTGAGAGGTTTCTATTTGCTTTTGTCTTTCCCCTCTCGCGTGTACTACGCTGAGAGGTTTTCTTGTTGCTTTTCTCTTTCCTCTCTCGCGTGTACTACGCTGAGAGGTTTCTATTTGCTTTTGTCTTTCCCCTTTCGCGTGTACTACGCTGAGAGGCTTTTCTCTTTCCTCTCTCGCGTGTACTACGCTGAGAGGTTTCTATTTGCTTTTGTCTTTCCCCTTTCGCGTGTACTACGCTGAGAGGCTTTTCTCTTTCCTCTCTCGCGTGTACTACGCTGAGAGGCTTTTCTCTTTCCCCTTTCGCGTGTACTACGCTGAGAGGCTTTTCTCTTTCCTCTCTCGCGTGTACTACGCTGAGAGGCTTTTCTCTTTCCCCTTTCGCATGTACTACGCTGAGAGGCTTTTCTCTTTCCTCTTTCGCGTGTACCACGCTGAGAGGCTTTTTTCTCCTCTCTCGCGTGTACTACGCTGAGAGGTTTCCTTTCTCTTTCCTCTCTCGCGTGTACTACGCTAAGAGGCTTTTCTTTCCTCTCTCGCGTGTACTACGCTGAGAGGTTTCTTTTTGCTTTCCTCCTTCCTCTCTCGCGTGTACTACGCTGAGAGGCCTTTCTCTTTCCCCTCTTGCGTGTACTACGCTGAGAGGTTCCTTTTCTCTTTCCTCTTTCGTGTGTACTACACTGAAAGGTTTCTTTTTGCTTTCCTCCTTCCTCTCTCGCGTGTACTACGCTAAGAGGCTTTTCTCTCTCCTCTCCTGCGTGTACTACGCTGAGAGGTTTCTTTTTGCTTTCCTCTTTCCTCTCTCGTGTGTACTACGCTGAGAGGCTTTCCTTTTTCCTCTCTCGCGTGTACTACGTTGAGAGGCTTTTCTCTTTCCTCTCTCGCGTGTACTACGCTGAGAGGCTTTTCTCTTTCCTTTCTCGCGTGTACTACGCTGAGAGGTTTTCTTTTTGCTTTTCTCTTTCCTCTCTCGCGTGTACTGCGCTGAGAGGTTTCTTTTTGCTGTCCTCCTTCCTCTCTCGCGTGTACTATGCTGAGAGGCTTTTCTTTTTCCTCTCTTGCGTGTACTACGCTGATGAGGTTTTCCTTTTTCCTCTCTCGCGTGTACTACGCTGATGAGGTTTCTCTTTGCCTTTCTTTCTTCTCTCGCGTGTACTACGTTGAGAAGTGTTGCTCTTTCCTCTCCTGTGTACGATACGCTGAGAGATGTTGTGTTTGAGACTCCGGGTATTCTCGGTAGTCGCTTTTAGCCTTCTCCGCGTGAGACGCCGTGAGAATTGCATAATTTTCTTACATCCTTTCTGCATGAGATGTAGTTTGGTTCATGTTTACTTGCTTGCATAGCATTCGCTTAAAATGTTGCATTTATTTTGCATAATTGCTTCATTACGGCATCCTTTGCATGATCATAAGTTATGCGCTTGCATTGCGTATCACTTTGCATCCTGCCCCTGAACTACGCTGGTTTAATTCCTTGCAAAGGGATACGTAGGCAGCTTACGGGTTCAACCAACTGCATCTATATTTTGTTTGTCCAAGTCTTCGGCCTTGTCAAAAATAGGTCGTCTCTAGGCTTTCACATTCACTCACGTCATTGTTATGACTTTCGAGTTCTGTCAAAAAGGGGCAACTGTAGACACCCTATTTTTGACCGCCCTTAAGACTTGGGCGCTACTGATGGTTTACTTGGTGGAGAAAGGTGTGCAGGGCACAGGTCCAATTTCTTCGGCAAGGAGAGAGGCGAATCTCAACTTCACACCCCATTTTGAACCAAAATTATTTTGGATGGTTTTTTAGACCTTAAAACCCTCTCTTTCAAAACATTTTTGAAATAAAGTGTCCACGATGTTCCGACGCTCGCATTTCGGTAAATGGTGCGCTTTTTGGTAAACCGAGCAAGGACAAAGTGGAGATGAATGAAAGAGAGATGAAATCTTTGAAAAATCTTTCAAAACACCTTACTTCGGGGTTTGAAGTTGAGGAGAAGAGGAGAAGAGGGGAGAAAACAAGTTGGAGAAGAAGTTCAGCATGAATCCGGGTGGGAGAAAGACGAGCAGTCATCGCTAAATCAAGCTTATCTACCTATACACTTGGAGTTGAGCTATGAGGCCACCACCATTGGAAAGAAGACTTCTGGGGCTTCATTTTTCATTCAAGAATCTCTTAAAGCCAAGTCCGGGTGGAGGAGATATGATTGGTTGAAGTCGGGCATCATCCCGGTTGGATCGAGTCTGCGCGGCTTCACCAAAAAGGGCATAACTTTTTCCACAGAAGGAATTTTAATGCAAGGTTTGCACCATTGGAAAGCTAACTTCCGGGGTTTCAATTTGCATACCCACTGGCCATTTTTTGACCTTGGAATCATCTATCGGCACTCTATTTTGCCGACCGGCAATATATAGTGCCGACCGGCACTTTATTTTGGCCGACGACCAAATTTTCTGGCCGGTTTGCACCCTTTGCACCCTCCAAGCCTGGTGCATACCAGTTGTGCCAGCTGGGATGCACAGAACCAGATCCACGTGCATATATGTGGCTATTTTGCACCCTTTTGGAGCCTTTACCCCCTTTTGGTGCACCCTTTGCTCAAGGCTTCTTGAGGAAGCCTTGACCCCTTGTCTTGGCTTCCTCAAGAAGCCTACCAGCTATCCAAGCTTCTCCAATAAGCCTTGACCTCCCCTTAGACCCCTTTGACCCTTTAAAGCTTGTCTTAGAAGCTTTGCATTGCCTATATAAGAGAGGTCCCTTCTCCTTTGTTGAGGTTGGATGTTTTAAGCAAAAAAACTAGAGATATACCATATATATCTGATATATACATACATATCCCTCCATCTCTCAATATATCTCTCTCATTCAACCATCAAACACCCTTGTTCTTGGGCCATTTCTTCATCAACTCATAGCACAAGGCATCCTTACTCCATTCCAGAAACTTGGGGCTGTTCTTCAGAGCTTAGGAGCACCCAAACTTGGTCCAAGAGGTGCTGGTTTGCTGGTCTTCAAGGGTGAGTCCTCCTCTTCCCTTTTCTAGTCTTTTCTTGCTTCATATCTAAGCCATAGTTGCTTGCACTTTTGGGCTCCGACCCAAACTGAAAATCATCATATTTTGAGGACCTCTTCATGTTTGATTAGGACCTCTTGCTGTTTGAGGACAACATCTAGCACTTCCTTCATTATCCCTCTTATTCCATTTTTCTTGCATAGTATATTTGGCTTGTGTATAATCTGTTTTGGAGCATGATGTAAACTAAAAGTAGGCTTATTTTGAGCCCTTCTTCAACATTGAAGAAGGGCTCAACACTGTCATGCATGACTTGCCATTGAACCCCTCTTGAATCCCCATTTTTGCATGCTGATTTTGCCCTATCTATGCTCACTGTTTGGCCATGCTTTGAACTGTAAAAATGCTTGTTTTGACATGCTTAAGGACTGTTTTGGGTCATTTGAGTCATCCATGCTTTGCTTTGTATAGCTACCATGCAACCTCTCTTGTATACCTCAAGCATTGACCCCTCTAGCATGCCATCCTTGCTTTGTTTCAGTGGTTTGGAACCATTTGTTATGCCATTTCAGTCCTCATGGTGTGACTATATGCTTGCATTTGATGTCTCTTTAATGCTTTATAAGGTTGTCATCTTATGCTCCATGTTTGGCCTCTTTTGTATGCTTGTATGCTTAGACCTTTTAGATGCCATCTAAGTGGTTTTGGGGGTTTGTTTTAACATGCTTTAGGACTGATTTGGTTGTTCTTGGCCTATTGAGGCTTAATTTGTATAGCCATGGTTTAAGCCCCTTGGCTTGCTTTGGGTTTTGGACATCGTTGCATGCTTGGCTTGTCTTGTTTACTTGGTTTTGCACCTTCTATAACATGATTTCAGAGCTTTCTAAGCATGCCATGTATCCATGTTTATCCTCTTTTAAGTGTGCTTAAAAGTTGCTCTTTGGTGCCTAAGTGTTGGGCCTTGTGTGCATGCATGTTTGTATGTGTTTTGGCCCTCATTTCCATGACATTTAGCCACTGTCTTGGGCCTAGTATAGAGCTGCCCAAATTAGTTTAAATCCATGCTTGACATATTGCTCAAATGCTGTTGCCTTGTTTCATGCCTTGCATGCTTGTTTGCTTAGGTTGTGTGCCTAGTGTGCATTACTTGCTTGCATGTTCATGTCGCATATTTAGATTGCATGCTTAGGTGGCATTTGGCATGCATGCCTTGCCTCTTGATCAAGTGATAGAGGTTGGGCTTTATGTGTTTATTTGGTTTGCATGACATTTGAAATCAAAGTGCATACTTGGTTTCTTGGGCCATCACGCATCGAAATGCGCGATTGGTGGTCCGAGAATCAAGGAACATACCCCTTTGAGTCAAAAGCATGATAAGGGATGTGTTGGTGCACACATTTGCTTGGAATTTCATGCCATACACTGTCTGTCCTCTGTTGCTGTCAAAACTGTCTTCTGCAGGAAGTTTCTGCCGACCGGCAACATTCAGTGCCGACCGGCCATTTATTCAGTGCCGATAGCTTCATCTCTAGCCGATGGATATTGTACACGGCCGGTGGACATTCTATCCAGCCGATGATGTTCTAAAGTATGCAGGGAACCAGTTCCAGGACTTTGGCATTTTTAAGAGAAGCAGGGCAGTAAAAACAGAGGCAACAGTGGCATGGTGCGGGTTTCCGGGCAAGGCGGGCTCGAGCATGCATCATTCGCGCATTCCGAGGCAGGGCTGCGGCCATTTTCTTGTTGTAATTAATTTATTAATTAAATTAAGGGTCTGTAATAATTAATTAGCTAGGATAGTTGATTTATTATTTGGCATGTATATTCTTTTGGTCCCTCTGTGCGAAGGCATATTTGTAATAAGTGTGGGTGCGTGTGTGCGTGTCTTCCAACCCCCACTTCTTTCTTCCCTTTTATTTACCTGCTTATGATGGTAGATTAGGGCATATTTAAATTAGCATAACAGTATGAGAGCATGCGTGCATCCATACATTTGTTATACATGCATCGGGCTCGGCACATCATACAAACTGCATTGTATTTCAATTCCAAATTGAATACGTGTTATTTGTAGCATTTCACATGCCATGTTTAGGATAGCCGAGCCTGCCTAGATTGCATCTTTGTATGTGTTGCATTAGACATTTCAGTATGCTTAGGTCCATGCATGGATTTCTAATGAGCTTCTATTTTGGCTTGGAGTACTAGGTGAGCTTTTATGCTTTAGCATATCACATGTGTGTGAGTGTTGCCATGATAGCATGATTACCATGAGGCTAGCTGCTTATGTGATATAACTGTTTAAATGCCTGTGGATGGAGGTTGAATTACCTAAATTGGGACAATGCATTAAAAACTGTGAGTTTTAAGCCCACTAGTTAGTGGCAAAACTGTCTTTTCTAAAGCCCACTTGAGGGTGGCAAAACTTGCATTTTAGCCTACTCGCGAGTAGCAAATCATTTTCAAAACAAACTTACAATGTTTTGTTCCAATTTAGGCGATTTGGTCTATACTTGTTTGCTGTGCGCATAACATAGTAATTCTAGGCTAATAACCGGAATAAGAACACATAACGTTTTCAAAATTGGATATCATGGTTAGTAGAGGCCGGTCTTCGGATCGGGCGAGAGGGGGTGCTCATAGCTGACCTTCCCCGATCGTACCCAAGTTCCCGAGCCGAGGCAACTTTGGTGATGACGGACACGTGGCCTTTGGCACCGAGTCAGGGTTTCCTAAATTTCCCCATTAAAAAATATTTAGGTGGCGACTCTGTATCTGGCAAAGCAGTCCATGTTTGGCACTTCTTTTCAAAATCTGTTTTTCTTCAAAACGATTTGCCAGAGTTGGACTCTTTGGTTCAAGATTAAGAACCTTGACACAAATCGAGTCCGAGCTGTAGCGCGGCCCCACGCGGGCGTTGTTACAGTTTCTAGCGACTCTGCTGGGGATTTTTAGAGAGCTTGACTCGAACTCGTGATATCCTGTTTTGACTACGTTTATGTGTTTCTTTGCATTGCATGTGCATTGGTGCACCTAGGACACCGTGTTTGCCATCTGCCATTCCTGAACGGTTTGCCGGAGGCTTGTCTTGTCAAGGCATGACCATAAGACTGACCGGTTATGGGCTCTGACAGCATGGGAACACAAACACCGGTTTTACCGGGGCACCCTTTTTGACCATTCGACCTAGTGCATATCGAAATCCATAGTGACCATTCCAAACTAGGACAGGTTGCTTACCCGATCATAGGTTGTTTGAAACTGCTGCGTGCGTAGTGAAATCCTAGCTCCTGACAAAATAGGACAGGGAAACTCTACCCCAACATAGGGGTGTATTGGCTCTCATTTACTTGCTATGTGCTTTTAGAGTGTATCTCTACAGGAACACACATACCAGTTTGCAAGTTTGGGCATCAGGCCTGCGGGCACCAGTATCAGTTTTTTTTGAGAATCAGTTATATCTGCGGGTATCAGATTCAGATTTGGGGCAGTGATTTCGGTGAACAGTGATCAGTAATAAAATACAGTCATTCAGCTCTGCTCATATCCGTTCCAGTGAAATTGGGCTGAGATGCTGTCTATTTTCTCTTTTGCTAGGGTAGTCCTGGAACTATAGCTTCAGAAGGCTCCAATATCCCCCGAGGTTCATCAGATTTGTGCTGATAGACTCTGTCAGGTCAGAGACTCAGTTCAAGGGTAATCAGGGCCAGAGAAGGCTAGTCAGGCACAGACGACCAGTATAACAGCTACCAGATCAGTGACCTTTGAGCAGTCGGGTTGAGATTTCCGAGCCTAATGCAGACACAGATATACCGGTTGCTCAGTTAGATCAGGACAACATGTCGAGTTTGGAAGAGATGGTGCGCCAACTCCAGGATAGTATGAAAGCCATGCAGCAAGACGCTGTCTGTCAAGCAGAATTCGCCAAGCAACAGGCTGTGGTCATAGCCCAACAGGCAGAGACAATTGCCAGGTTACAACAGCAAGCCGGAGCATCTGCTTCACATCAAGCTCCTCCCCCACCAGGAGCTCCAACACCCGGAAAGACACCAAATGTCCAGGCAGATACGGACATTCCAGTCAGGCTAGCTCCGCCCCCGGTTCTACCCCAGCTATCCACAACACCCACCAACCTACCGGACTCCCCCTTTGAGTTCAAAGTGGATCCCACAGCGCTGAAGCTGAGTAAGTTGGAAAAAATGTTTAAGAAATCCCAAGGAGCCAGGTTTATTCCCGACATCGAGGATGGGTATACGGACGGAGCTGTGACGCTGCCAGATCGGTTCAAGATGCCTCAAATTGACCGATTTGATGGGTCCGGGGACCCCATGGTGCACTTGAGATTGTTTTCAGATATCTTAAGGCCGATGGGCCTCACCAGACTACAGAAGCTGTCTCTGTTCGGCCGGACCCTGTTGGGTGTGGCGGCCATCTGGTATGCCAAGTTGGAAGACGATGTTAAGAGGAATTGGGATGAGATGACTGAGGCTTTCGTCGATCAGTACTCCTACAACACACAAATCGAGATTACAACCCGTGATCTCGAGACGACGAGACAAGAAGTTAAGGAAAGCTTCTCTGAATTTGTGACCCGATGGAGAGCAAAGGCCTCAATGATGACCATTAGGCCAACGAACAAGGATCAAATACGGATGGTTGTGCGCAACCTCCAACCCAAGCTTATGCAAAAGATGATTGTGCTCCCCTTCCCCACCTTTTCAGACTTACATGAGATGGGAGTACAGATCGAGGACGCTATGAAGCAGGGCCTTATTGACCAGGAGAAGGAGCAGCCTAGGAGGGCATTTACCCACAGTTCGAATGCGACCACCAGTGGTGACGCAGCTGCTATAACTTCAGATGTGGGCATGGTCACCACCACCACACAAAAAATGACCACCCCATTCGCCGGTGCATCCGAAACTAGCTCACAAACAGCCAAACACCCACCTCAGGGGCAAAGGGTGTTTACCCCACTGTACATGTCTCTGTCAACAGCCCTGAGGGCCTTGATCAAAAAGGGGTATCTGAAGCCACTGGAGCCACAACCGTTACCAAAGAAACCCCCTCCCTCACATAACCCAGCTGATTACTGTGCCTTCCATCAGCGAACTGGCCATGACACTAACATGTGCTTTCGTCTTCGCCATGAGATACAAAATCTGATTGACAACGGGGTCATCCCTGCACCAGGTCCTGTAAAGTCTATCGACACTTGATCAGTGAACTTGTGGGGGATAATGTGATGTGATCGAGGGATGAACCACCTGCGGGCAGTGTTCAGTTTATTTCAGATATGGTGTATGGCACGCACTGTTTTGAGCATTTGTGAATGCTGGTTTTTGTACATTCTGACTTGGGTATTGGGTCAGTCTTGTTGTGTTATTTTGAGTCTGTCTCTTTGTTTTGAGTCAGTCTTTTTGTTTCGGGTCTGTCTTGTCGTAGCGAGTCAGTCCTGTTGTGTAGGAGTCGGGTGATTCCGGGGACGTTACCTCGAACACCCCTTTCTCATTTTGTGTTTGTCTTTTCACTTTCTTTTGAGTCTGTTTCTGCCGTGGAGCCAGTTGCGCCAACAGGTTTTGAATGAAACAGCAGTGATTTCCACGCTCTCGCATTTGCTTCCTCCGTGTGCCAGTTGTGCCAGAAATTCTAAATGAGATGATAGTATCTGACTAGAAGCTGTGTCTTTTCTGTGCCTTGAATTCATTGCATCGACCTAAGTTTTCCAAAACTTTTTTTCGAAACGTTGTGATAAAAACGAAGAGGAAGAAATTCCTCGGGATTTGCAAAATTTGATCATTTGAGAGAAAGGGAGGCGTGCTAAGCCCTTAATGAATGAGATCATGCTTGTTAGTGTGAGTACTAGGAAGGATCCTGGCTTGATCCAGATTGGTCCTACACTGTCTTCAGCGCGAGCGATTTGTCGCTTTCTTAAAAGATTTCAAAAACTGTTTTGCGCGGTCCTGTGAAGACTTGTGTGGAATCGCTCTTGAGATTGTGCAGCCTAGGATCGCTCCCAGCCTCAAGATTCAATCCATTTGTTTTTGAACCTTGAACCCATTCAGAACGTTCAACGGTCAACCGCCATTTGAGGCCTGTGTGGCCAGATTCAAAGCGGTCCTCGAACAAGTGGCACCAAAGTCAGATCAAGAAGATCAGAAGATCAGAAGAAGCGTGCAAAGCTAGAACAGAAGTCCCCTTTGAACTAGAGGCAAAGATGTCAGATATGCTCGAAGAGCCGAAGATGGATCCTTTAGTAAATCAATACAACGGCCACTCTCCTGGATACGGATGGCTGCAAAACCTTAAAAACCATTTGGCATGGACTTGTTACACTTTTACCCTTTGAGAGGCTCGCTGGGCCGAAAACCCGGAAGGGCGGCCCAGGCAAAAGTTAGAGCAAGAGAAAAATACAAAAAAAAAGAAGAAAAAGAAAAGAAAAAATGCAAAAAAAAGAAGAAAAAGAAAAGAAATGAAAAGAATTGAAAAAAGAAAGAAGAACAAAGCTCGCAAGGTTGAAAACCTGCAACAGGCGCCTTGGCAAAAGTTAGAGCATAAAAAGGAGAGGTTAAATACCCGAGTGTACCTTAACCCCGAACTACGTAAGGCTTGATTCCCGTGTTTGGGATACGTAGGCAACTTCATTCTGAAGTCCAGCCATAAACGCTTCCAATTTGATTGTGTCCATGCAATGGTTTTGATCATCTTTGCCTTCTCTGTATCTGAGAGTTTGGTTACAATCATCACCATGAGGACTGACTACAATGCGCTGCGGTGCCATCCAAACAAGGGGCAACTTTCCGTTGCCATTCAATGCGCTGCAGTGCCGTTCAAACAAGGGGCAACTTTCCGTTGCCATTCAATGCGCTGCCGTGCCATTCAAACAAGGGGCAACTTTCCGTTGCCATGTAATGTCCTTCGAACAAGGGGCAATTTTCCATTGCTATGGATCCGAGGTTGCGCATCTCAGGAGTAGGTTTCGTGCTCGTTAAGCAATGGCCGTTTGCAAAATAGTTTTTGAGAATTTTTTACTGAGGTTGACTAATTTTCTCGAAAATTATTTCATTTTTTTTTAAAAACTAGACCATTTCTTGGACCCAAAAAGGAAAATTTTCAGTGCTCATAACCTAACTTGCATGATTTTGAATCAGAAAATCGAACAAGCATGTTAATCTAACTCTCACATTGGTCAAAACTGTTTTAGTAGAAAACCAAAACAAAAAAAAAATGGTCAAAATGATGAACTAGGGGCACAGTTGAGTCAGGCTTCCTGTCTTTTCCCTATTGTCAACATACTCGCCAAGAAGGGCACTCTACCTGCCAGAAGAGGGCACCACTAAAGTCAACAACGAAGGGCTGAAAGCTCTCTCATCCTCCAAGCAACGAGGTATTAAGTCAAGTGCGAAGCACGAATTAGAATGGATCAAGATGTTCCACTTCCTCATTTGGACAGATCTAACCACGTCCAAACTCCCCAGCAGGGCATCGTCAACCGATGTCAGCTGCAGATTTGCTACATACCCAGTTGTAGCACAACCCCTCTGTGGAAGAAACTCACTGTTGTGAACAAGAGTCTGGTAGAATACCAGGGGCAAGAGCCCACAATTTCCAGCTTATCCATCAACCACCCAAGGGAGGGATGAAAAATGAGAGATTAAAGAATAGAGAGATGTGCGCTGAGAGAAAAAGCGAGAAAAGGGTTTTAAGAGAAAAACCGAGCTTGAGGGCCGAGTGATGTGAGAATCACAAATAAGAAAGGGTGGAAGCATACCCGGAGAAACTGGCTCCTCGTAATCTGAGGTCTCTCGTCTTTGTAACACGTCTGTATGTCGTGTCTTTTGTTTTGTTTACCTCAACTTTTGTTTTGAGTCTTTTCTGAGCGTGTCTCGACGTGTTTAGGTTGTTTACCTTTTTTGTTTTTCGTTGTTGAGTCTTTCTCGCTGTGTTCAGTCGTAGGCTCAATACCCAATTAAGAACTCATTTCTTAATTTCAAAAAAGAAAAATCATCTTGCGCTCAGAGTGCTGTGCCATTCTCCACATTTGTGCAAAAAAAAGGGAATTTGTTCTTTCAAAAACCGCAGGGTTCAACCCAAGTCATGTGAGAACAGTAGAACCAGGATCTATCTGAAGCTATATAGGTTCCGGACTGCAAAGCAAAAGAAAAGAGGGAAAATCGAAGCATCTGAGTGTGTTTCACCTTCAGCAAATTCCGTGATTGTATTCCGGATGTGCCTCTTCAGGCCTTGTCAATGCTACCAAAGTATGAGTGTGCCTCTGCTCCAAGTGTAAGCCTGCTTCAAGTCAGAATGGCAATTAAAACAGCAGCAGATGTTATCTCTCGCCAACATCCACGGGGTGTCCCCTTTTCGAGCAGAGTGTGTTGCAAAGCCCTCCAAGAGGTAAATCAGAGGCACCAGAGTACATGTTAAATGCTCGCATCTCTTGCATAGAAAATGCACCCTTCCACCTGCATTGTTATGCACCCACTTCATTTGCATTGTGATGCACATCCCAGTTGCATTGTTATGCACTCATTTCACTTGCATTGTCATGCATGTTTCGCCCACTTTGTTGTGCGCCTTTTTTACTTGCGTTGGTGTTCTTTCCTCTCTCGCGTGTACTACACTGAGAGGCTTTCCTCTTTCCTCTCTCGCGTGTACTACGCTGAGAGGTTTTTTTTCTTGTTGCTTTTCTCTTTCCTCTCTCGCGTGTACTACGCTGAGAGGTTTCTATTTGCTTTTGTCTTTCCCCTCTCGCGTGTACTACGCTGAGAGGTTTTCTTGTTGCTTTTCTCTTTCCTCTCTCGCGTGTACTACGCTGAGAGGTTTCTATTTGCTTTTGTCTTTCCCCTTTCGCGTGTACTACGCTGAGAGGCTTTTCTCTTTCCTCTCTCGCGTGTACTACGCTGAGAGGTTTCTATTTGCTTTTGTCTTTCCCCTCTCGCGTGTACTACGCTGAGAGGTTTTCTTGTTGCTTTTCTCTTTCCTCTCTCGCGTGTACTACGCTGAGAGGTTTCTATTTGCTTTTGTCTTTCCCCTTTCGCGTGTACTACGCTGAGAGGCTTTTCTCTTTCCTCTCTCGCGTGTACTACGCTGAGAGGTTTCTATTTGCTTTTGTCTTTCCCCTTTCGCGTGTACTACGCTGAGAGGCTTTTCTCTTTCCTCTCTCGCGTGTACTACGCTGAGAGGCTTTTCTCTTTCCCCTTTCGCGTGTACTACGCTGAGAGGCTTTTCTCTTTCCTCTCTCGCGTGTACTACGCTGAGAGGCTTTTCTCTTTCCCCTTTCGCATGTACTACGCTGAGAGGCTTTTCTCTTTCCTCTTTCGCGTGTACCACGCTGAGAGGCTTTTTTCTCCTCTCTCGCGTGTACTACGCTGAGAGGTTTCCTTTCTCTTTCCTCTCTCGCGTGTACTACGCTAAGAGGCTTTTCTTTCCTCTCTCGCGTGTACTACGCTGAGAGGTTTCTTTTTGCTTTCCTCCTTCCTCTCTCGCGTGTACTACGCTGAGAGGCCTTTCTCTTTCCCCTCTTGCGTGTACTACGCTGAGAGGTTCCTTTTCTCTTTCCTCTTTCGTGTGTACTACACTGAAAGGTTTCTTTTTGCTTTCCTCCTTCCTCTCTCGCGTGTACTACGCTAAGAGGCTTTTCTCTCTCCTCTCCTGCGTGTACTACGCTGAGAGGTTTCTTTTTGCTTTCCTCTTTCCTCTCTCGTGTGTACTACGCTGAGAGGCTTTCCTTTTTCCTCTCTCGCGTGTACTACGTTGAGAGGCTTTTCTCTTTCCTCTCTCGCGTGTACTACGCTGAGAGGCTTTTCTCTTTCCTTTCTCGCGTGTACTACGCTGAGAGGTTTTCTTTTTGCTTTTCTCTTTCCTCTCTCGCGTGTACTGCGCTGAGAGGTTTCTTTTTGCTGTCCTCCTTCCTCTCTCGCGTGTACTATGCTGAGAGGCTTTTCTTTTTCCTCTCTTGCGTGTACTACGCTGATGAGGTTTTCCTTTTTCCTCTCTCGCGTGTACTACGCTGATGAGGTTTCTCTTTGCCTTTCTTTCTTCTCTCGCGTGTACTACGTTGAGAAGTGTTGCTCTTTCCTCTCCTGTGTACGATACGCTGAGAGATGTTGTGTTTGAGACTCCGGGTATTCTCGGTAGTCGCTTTTAGCCTTCTCCGCGTGAGACGCCGTGAGAATTGCATAATTTTCTTACATCCTTTCTGCATGAGATGTAGTTTGGTTCATGTTTACTTGCTTGCATAGCATTCGCTTAAAATGTTGCATTTATTTTGCATAATTGCTTCATTACGGCATCCTTTGCATGATCATAAGTTATGCGCTTGCATTGCGTATCACTTTGCATCCTGCCCCTGAACTACGCTGGTTTAATTCCTTGCAAAGGGATACGTAGGCAGCTTACGGGTTCAACCAACTGCATCTATATTTTGTTTGTCCAAGTCTTCGGCCTTGTCAAAAATAGGTCGTCTCTAGGCTTTCACATTCACTCACGTCATTGTTATGACTTTCGAGTTCTGTCAAAAAGGGGCAACTGTAGACACCCTATTTTTGACCGCCCTTAAGACTTGGGCGCTACTGATGGTTTACTTGGTGGAGAAAGGTGTGCAGGGCACAGGTCCAATTTCTTCGGCAAGGAGAGAGGCGAATCTCAACTTCACACCCCATTTTGAACCAAAATTATTTTGGATGGTTTTTAGACCTTAAAACCCTCTCTTTCAAAACATTTTTGAAATAAAGTGTCCACGATGTTCCGACGCTCGCATTTCGGTAAATGGTGCGCTTTTTGGTAAACCGAGCAAGGACAAAGTGGAGATGAATGAAAGAGAGATGAAATCTTTGAAAAATCTTTCAAAACACCTTACTTCGGGGTTTGAAGTTGAGGAGAAGAGGAGAAGAGGGGAGAAAACAAGTTGGAGAAGAAGTTCAGCATGAATCCGGGTGGGAGAAAGACGAGCAGTCATCGCTAAATCAAGCTTATCTACCTATACACTTGGAGTTGAGCTATGAGGCCACCACCATTGGAAAGAAGACTTCTGGGGCTTCATTTTTCATTCAAGAATCTCCTAAAGCCAAGTCCGGGTGGAGGAGATATGATTGGTTGAAGTCGGGCATCATCCCGGTTGGATCGAGTCTGCGCGGTTTCACCAAAAAGGGCATAACTTTTTCCACAGAAGGAATTTTAATGCAAGGTTTGCACCATTGGAAAGCTAACTTCCGGGGTTTCAATTTGCATACCGACCGGCCATTTTTTGACCTTGGAATCATCTATCGGCACTCTATTTTGCCGACCGGCAATATATAGTGCCGACCGGCACTTTATTTTGGCCGACGACCAAATTTTCTGGCCGGTTTGCACCCTTTGCACCCTCCAAGCCTGGTGCATACCAGTTGTGCCAGCTGGGATGCACAGAACCAGATCCACGTGCATATATGTGGCTATTTTGCACCCTTTTGGAGCCTTTACCCCCTTTTGGTGCACCCTTTGCTCAAGGCTTCTTGAGGAAGCCTTGACCCCTTGTCTTGGCTTCCTCAAGAAGCCTACCAGCTATCCAAGCTTCTCCAATAAGCCTTGACCTCCCCTTAGACCCCTTTGACCCTTTAAAGCTTGTCTTAGAAGCTTTGCATTGCCTATATAAGAGAGGTCCCTTCTCCTTTGTTGAGGTTGGATGTTTTAAGCAAAAAAACTAGAGATATACCATATATATCTGATATATACATACTTATCCCTCCATCTCTCAATATATCTCTCTCATTCAACCATCAAACACCCTTGTTCTTGGGCCATTTCTTCATCAACTCATAGCACAAGGCATCCTTACTCCATTCCAGAAACTTGGGGCTGTTCTTCAGAGCTTAGGAGCACCCAAACTTGGTCCAAGAGGTGCTGGTTTGCTGGTCTTCAAGGGTGAGTCCTCCTCT
This sequence comes from Camellia granthamiana, assembly GCA_036172215.1. Taxonomy (NCBI): domain Eukaryota; kingdom Viridiplantae; phylum Streptophyta; class Magnoliopsida; order Ericales; family Theaceae; genus Camellia; species Camellia granthamiana. The sequence goes on along the minus strand of CM069909.1, from coordinate 14,854,019 downwards.
TCCCTTTTCTAGTCTTTTCTTGCTTCATATCTAAGCCATAGTTGCTTGCACTTTTGGGCTCCGACCCAAACTGAAAATCATCATATTTTGAGGACCTCTTCATGTTTGATTAGGACCTCTTGCTGTTTGAGGACAGCATCTAGCACTTCCTTCATTATCCCTCTTATTCCATTTTTCTTGCATAGTATATTTGGCTTGTGTATAATCTGTTTTGGAGCATGATGTAAACTGAAAGTAGGCTTATTTTGAGCCCTTCTTCAACATTGAAGAAGGGCTCAACACTGTCATGCATGACTTGCCATTGAACCCCTCTTGAATCCCCATTTTTGCATGCTGATTTTGCCCTATCTATGCTCACTGTTTGGCCATGCTTTGAACTGTAAAAATGCTTGTTTTGACATGCTTAAGGACTGTTTTGGGTCATTTGAGTCATCCATGCTTTGCTTTGTATAGCTACCATGCAACCTCTCTTGTATACCTCAAGCATTGACCCCTCTAGCATGCCATCCTTGCTTTGTTTCAGTGGTTTGGAACCATTTGTTATGCCATTTCAGTCCTCATGGTGTGACTATATGCTTGCATTTGATGTCTCTTTAATGCTTTATAAGGTTGTCATCTTATGCTCCATGTTTGGCCTCTTTTGTATGCTTGTATGCTTAGACCTTTTAGATGCCATCTAAGTGGTTTTGGGGGTTTGTTTTAACATGCTTTAGGACTGATTTGGTTGTTCTTGGCCTATTGAGGCTTAATTTGTATAGCCATGGTTTAAGCCCCTTGGCTTGCTTTGGGTTTTGGACATCGTTGCATGCTTGGCTTGTCTTGTTTACTTGGTTTTGCACCTTCTATAACATGATTTCAGAGCTTTCTAAGCATGCCATGTATCCATGTTTATCCTCTTTTAAGTGTGCTTAAAAGTTGCTCTTTGGTGCCTAAGTGTTGGGCCTTGTGTGCATGCATGTTTGTATGTGTTTTGGCCCTCATTTCCATGACATTTAGCCACTGTCTTGGGCCTAGTATAGAGCTGCCCAAATTAGTTTAAATCCATGCTTGACATATTGCTCAAATGCTGTTGCCTTGTTTCATGCCTTGCATGCTTGTTTGCTTAGGTTGTGTGCCTAGTGTGCATTACTTGCTTGCATGTTCATGTCGCATATTTAGATTGCATGCTTAGGTGGCATTTGGCATGCATGCCTTGCCTCTTGATCAAGTGATAGAGGTTGGGCTTTATGTGTTTATTTGGTTTGCATGACATTTGAAATCAAAGTGCATACTTGGTTTCTTGGGCCATCACGCATCGAAATGCGCGATTGGTGGTCCGAGAATCAAGGAACATACCCCTTTGAGTCAAAAGCATGATAAGGGATGTGTTGGTGCACACATTTGCTTGGAATTTCATGCCATACACTGTCTGTCCTCTGTTGCTGTCAAAACTGTCTTCTGCAGGAAGTTTCTGCCGACCGGCAACATTCAGTGCCGACCGGCCATTTATTCAGTGCCGATAGCTTCATCTCTAGCCGATGGATATTGTACACGGCCGGTGGACATTCTATCCAGCCGATGATGTTCTAAAGTATGCAGGGAACCAGTTCCAGGACTTTGGCATTTTTAAGAGAAGCAGGGCAGTAAAAACAGAGGCAACAGTGGCATGGTGCGGGTTTCCGGGCAAGGCGGGCTCGAGCATGCATCATTCGCGCATTCCGAGGCAGGGCTGCGGCCATTTTCTTGTTGTAATTAATTTATTAATTAAATTAAGGGTCTGTAATAATTAATTAGCTAGGATAGTTGATTTATTATTTGGCATGTATATTCTTTTGGTCCCTCTGTGCGAGGGCATATTTGTAATAAGTGTGGGTGCGTGTGTGCGTGTCTTCCAACCCCCACTTCTTTCTTCCCTTTTATTTACCTGCTTATGATGGTAGATTAGGGCATATTTAAATTAGCATAACAGTATGAGAGCATGCGTGCATCCATACATTTGTTATACATGCATCGGGCTCGGCACATCATACAAACTGCATTGTATTTCAATTCCAAATTGAATACGTGTTATTTGTAGCATTTCACATGCCATGTTTAGGATAGCCGAGCCTGCCTAGATTGCATCTTTGTATGTGTTGCATTAGACATTTCAGTATGCTTAGGTCCATGCATGGATTTCTAATGAGCTTCTGTTTTGGCTTGGAGTACTAGGTGAGCTTTTATGCTTTAGCATATCACATGTGTGTGAGTGTTGCCATGATAGCATGATTACCATGAGGCTAGCTGCTTATGTGATATAACTGCTTAAATGCCTGTGGATGGAGGTTGAATTACCTAAATTGGGACAATGCATTAAAAACTGTGAGTTTTAAGCCCACTAGTTAGTGGCAAAACTGTCTTTTCTAAAGCCCATTTGAGGGTGGCAAAACTTGCATTTTAGCCTACTCGCGAGTAGCAAATCATTTTCAAAACAAACTTACAATGTTTTGTTCCAATTTAGGCGATTTGGTCTATACTTGTTTGCTGTGCGTATAACATAGTAATTCTAGGCTAATAACCGGAATAAGAACACATAATGTTTTCAAAATTGGATATCATGGTTAGTAGAGGTCAGTCTTCGGACCGGGCGAGAGGGGGTGCTCATAGCTGACCTTCCCCGATCGTACCCAAGTTCCCGAGCCGAGGCAACTTTGGTGATGACGGACACGTGGCCTTTGGCACCGAGTCAGGGTTTCCTAAATTTCCCCATTAAAAAATATTTAGGTGGCGACTCTGTATCTGACAAAGCAGTCCATGTTTGGCACTTCTTTTCAAAATCTGTTTTTCTTCAAAACGATTTGCCAGAGTTGGACTCTTTGGTTCAAGATTAAGAACCGTGACACAAATCGAGTCCGAGCTGTAGCGTGGCCCCACGCGGGCGTTGTTACAACCACTCACCTCGGTCTTCAGGTGTAGGCTCAGAGCAAAGATCAAAGTCCTACAATCACATGGCAAATCACATTCTCAAAACAGGCTTTACATGCGCACAATGATCTCGGCACTCTCACCGAATTCAGGTCAATAACAAAGCAAAACATGCTGGGAGTCAAAACGTTATTTCCCATCACAGGAAACACACTGGGTACCATCCAGGTCTAGCCGAGGTCCCACACCTCCTCGCCGAGGTGTGGACCCGATGGCCACAAACAAAACAAAGCCAGGAAAATCTGGGTTTCCTTTCAAAGAACATGAAGAACAAGATCATCAAGAACATCAAGATCATGCATGCAGAAATCTTAACTTATTTATATGAAATCTGAAGTTTTCATGCTAAGAGTTCAAAAAAACGTGGACCTGGGTACCCAACCAAGAAGAACATGCAAGAATAAACACAAAAACATAGTTCCTGTCATAAACTTTTGGATCAAAGCACAACTTTTCTTCAAGAGCTTATAAACATTCTTTCTCTTCCAAAAATCAATCTTTAAATCAATGCATGGCATGCAAAACAAATCCAATCATGCAATGCAGCTAGATGATCAATAAGAATAACCAAAGTAGATCAAGATTCTAACCTCAAAGCTCGAATCTAACGGTTCAATCCTCAAAGATCAAGCCCGGAACTCTACGTCTCTCTCTAAAACTCTTCCCTTCTTCTTCTAGAGTTTCTCTCTCTAAAATCAAAGATTTGAGACAAAAAAAATGATTTGGTTCTAGGTCTGCCGGCTGTCTTAACACACAGCTCGGACACGTGGCACTACCGGGTTGGTGCAGCTCAAAAGTGACTGATTGATAAGACAAGTCACTGACAAATCGTATACAACAAGCTAGATGGCAAAACACGTCGGCAGTCAAAGACATCGGCTAAAGACAAAGCTTCGACAACAGGATAACAAAGACATCGGCTAGGGAGGATGACACTTGACTAAGCTGTGCCACACCTTGGCCAGGGTGTGCCACATCTCGGCCCAGGTCATACCTGCCCCGAAACAAGGATCACTAAATGCAAAACATCTCGGCTAGATAGTGACATCTCGGCTAACATGCCGAGGTGAAGATGAAGGTCAAACAAGCGGTTCCAAAATGGTTCTGAGTACAAAGGTTCAAAGATGAACTAGACTCAAGGTGACCTCGGCCACAACCAAGCAGGGATCAAAATCAAGCAAGCAATACATAACAAAGCAAGACAAAACGAGATTGCAAACATATCAAAACAAGATCATACATGATTGTATGCAAGCATGACTAAGTCAAAATGAGGGTTGTTACATCCTACCCTGCTTAAAGAAGTTTGGTCCCCAAACTTAAGTTACCTTGTTCCAAGAACTGCTCTGGATGTCGAATTCTCATTTCCTCTTCCATTTCCCACGTGGCATCCTTGCCGTAATGCTCTTTCCATTCAATCTTTACCATTGGTATCGACTTGTTTCTCAACTGCCTAACTTGTCTGTCGATAATACGCATCGGCTTCTCTTCATAGCCCAAACTCTCATTAACTTCAATCCCAGAGTAATCGATCACATGCAGTGGATCTCGAATATACTTTCTCAGCATTGAAACATGAAACACATTATGGACTTGGCTTAATTCTGGTGGCAAAGCAAGTCTGTAGGCAACGGAGTTAACCTTGTCAAGGATCTCAAATGGCCCAATATAACGAGGTGCTAACTTACCTTTCTTCCCAAATCTGTATACCCCTTTCATCGGTGAAACTTTCAGGAATACATGATCCCCAACTTCGAATTCTAACTCATCTCTTCTCTGGTCGGCGTAACTCTTTTGTCGGCTCTGGGCAGTTTTAATCCTCTGTTGAATAAGTTTAATCTTTTCTGTCGTTACTTGAACTAACTCGAGACCAAGCAGAGCTTTATCTCCTACTTCGGTCCAACATATCGGCGACCTGCACTTTCTCCCATATAATGCTTCATATGGCGCCATGCCAATACTAGCCTGATAACTGTTGTTGTAAGTAAATTCCACTAATGGCAAATGTACTCCCCAACTTCCTTGGAAGTCCAATACACAAAGTCTAAGCATATCTTCGAGTGTCTGAATTGTTCTCTCTGTTTGCCCATCTATTTGGGGATGAAAAGCAGTGCTAAATCTCAATTCGGCTCCAAAAGCTCTCTGTAGACTCTGCCAAAATCTGGAAACGAACTTCGGATCTCGGTCCGACACAATTGACATCGGCACTCCATGAAGTCTAACAATCTCATTCACATATAACAAGGCAAGTTGATCGGCACTGAAGGTAGTCTTAACAGGCAGAAAGTGCGCTGACTTAGTTAATCTATCAACAATGACCCAAATCGAATCCATTCCTTTTTGTGTTTTTGGCAACCCAATCACAAAATCCATGGAGATGTGTTCCCATTTCCACTCTGGGATCGGCAAAGGTTGAAGAAGTCCTGCTGGTCTCTGATGCTCTGTTTTCACTTGTTGACAATACAAGCACTGGGACACGAATCTGGCTATCTCTCTTTTCATATTTGGCCACCAAAACGTTTGTTTCACATCCTGATACATCTTGGTATTCCCTGGATGAACAGCAAACTTGGAACCATGAGCTTCCTGCAAAATTTTTCTTTTTAACTCTGGAACGTCGGCCACACACAACCTTCCTTCAAACTTGAGCACTTGGTTCTCAATAGTGTACCCTGATCTCGGCTTTGTAGCAATCTCTTCGGCTACCTTTCTGAAGGATCCATCCTCCATTTGTCTTGCCTTTACTTCCTCAATAATAGTTGGTTCCACTGAAATCATGGTTAGGCATGCCAAATTTCCAACTGACTTCCTACTCAATGCGTCGGCTACGCTGTTAGCTTTTCCTGGGTGGTATTGAATTTGCAAGTCATAATCTTTCAACAACTCCAGCCATCTTCTCTGCCTCAAATTCAATTCTTTCTGAGTGAACAAATACTTTAAGCTCTTGTGATCTGTAAAAACCTGACAAGAAGCTCCATACAAGTAGTGACGCCAAATTTTTAAAGCAAATACAACAGCTGCTAGTTCCAAATCATGGGTAGGATAGTTCTTTTCATGTGGCTTCAACTGACGATCTTCAGTCCATTCATACGGTGCTCCCTTCTTGGTTAGTTGCGTCAATGGAACTGCAACCCTTGAGAAATCCTTCACAAACTTCCTGTAATAACCTGCCAAACCCAGAAAACTACGAACCTCGGAGACATTAGTCGGCCTCGGCCAATTCACCACAGCTTCAATTTTGCTAGGATCAACCGAGATACCCTCTTCATTAATCACATGACCCAAAAATGAGATGGTTGAAAGGCAAAACTCACACTTGTTAAACTTAGCGTACAGTTTACGGTCTTTCAAAATCTGTAAGGCAAGTCTCAAATGACTTCCATGTTCAGCTTCACTCTTGGAATAGATCAATATATCATCAATGAAGACAACTACAAACTCATCTAAGTATGGCTTGAAGACTCTGTTCATTAAATCCATAAATGCAGCAGGGGCATTGGTTACTCCGAAAGGCATCACTAGAAATTCGTAGTGGCCATATCTTGTCCGAAAAGCAGTCTTCTCAACATCTTCGGCTTTAACTTTAAGCTGATGGTAACCCGACCTAAGGTCAATCTTAGAAAAGACTCGCGCTCCTTGTAATTGATCAAGCAAATCATCAATCCTAGGTAATGGGTACTTGTTCTTAATGGTGACCTTATTAAGTTCTCTGTAATCAACGCAGAGGCGAAGTGAGCCATCCTTTTTCTTCACAAATAAAACGGGTGCTCCCCATAGTGAAGTGCTCGGCCTAATAAATCCCTTACCCAACAATTCTTGCAATTGTAGTTTCAATTCCCTAAGTTCAGCTGGGGCCATTCTGTAAGGTGTTTTGGAGATCGGTTGTGTTCCTGATCTGATATCAACAGTAAATTCTATTTCTCTATCAACTAAGTGGCCAGGCAAATCATTTGGAAAGACGTCGGGGAATTCACTAACAACTGGGATGTCGGCTAAATTAACATTTCCATCCTGACTACTCAGTATACTACACAGATAACCTTTACACCCTTTCTGGATCAACCTACAGGCTTTCATGGATGAAATCAAGTAAGGTGGGGGTACTACCCCTTTACCCTTAAATGTAACCTCGGCTAGGTTTGGGGCTTTCAACGTGACGCTCTTAGAAACACAATCAATAGATGCGTGATTTGTTACTAACCAATCCATTCCCAGTATAACATCAAAATGATTTATGTCCAAAGGCATTAAATCTACTAACAATTTAACATTCTCAATCACAACAACACAAGCTCTATAAATGGATGCAACAATCATGGATCTCCCAGATGGAGTAGACACAGATAGCACATAATCAAGGGGCTCTAGTTTCCTATTAATCTTCTCGGCAAATTTAACAGATGTAAACAAATGAGTAGATCCCGAATCAATTAACACATAAGCATCTTGAGAGCAAATTGAGAGTATACCTGACACCACTGTCTCAGTATTCTGCGTATCTCCTGGTACTAGTGCAAACACCCTGCCTTGTCTCATCTGTCCTTTCCCAACATTACTTCTCTGAACGGAGCCCGAGGTATTCTCACTTTTCCTACTGTTATCAGCCTTCGTCTTAAGGCAATCCTTCACATAATGCCCCATTTCACCACATTCATAGCAAGCTCCAGACGTCCGACGACAGACCCCGAAATATTGCTTCCCACAATCCGAACACGTCGGTTTAGTATTACCTTCTTGCCTTAGGTTACCAGTATTGCCCATGTTCGTCTTCTTCTTCATGCCCAACTGTGCTCGGCGACTGTCATAGTTCTGTCTCTTTTTCTGGTTCTCTCCCGAGCTCTGGTATCTGTTCAAGTTAGCCTCGGCTAGAATGGCTTTGTCCAATACTTCGGCGTAGGTCGGCATATTGTGCAGGTTAACTCGGTCTTGAATCGGTCCGCGAAGCCCACTCTCAAACTTTCTGGCCTTCATATATTCATCGTTGGCCACGTGAGGTGCAAACCTCGCCAATTCAGTAAAGGTGCGGTCGTATTCTGCTACCGTTCGGTTGCCCTGTGTCAAGGTCTGAAATTCGGTAACCTTACGGTTTCGAACACTTAGGGGAAAGTGTTTGTTGTAGAACAACTCCAAAAATCTGGTCCAGGTCAAGTCTGGATTACTTTCTCTAACCATTATCCACCATCTGCGAACATCGTCATCTAAGGTGAATGCTGCCAATGTTACTTTCTGAGTGTCAGTGCTGGGGAAAATCTCAAACAATTTTTCCATTTCCAAAACCCATGCCTCAGCCTTCATCGGCTCTATACCCCCAGAGAACCTCGGTGGTTTCATTTTCTTGAACTCCCTGATCAAAGCTATTGTGCCGTCCCCATATAGGGCTGGCTGTGGAAGCACTTGTGGTACTGGCGGAGGTGGAGGCGGAACTGCATTTCGGCCGTTGGTCTGCTCGGCCTGAGTCGAAGTAGCACTAGCGTACTGCTGTCTGGTTTGCCTCAACTCGCGGGCCAAACCTTCAACTAACCTTTCCAGTCTGTCCAATCTGTCCTCGGGTCGATCTCGACCAATTGGAGGTCTACCTCTCCTCATGATGCTATGAGTATGCAAAGTGTGACTTTTAAGCAAAATAAGCAATAACCACGTAGGCAAGTAACAAATAGACATGTCAAGACAATGTACACCTTGTTCAAATAGCAAGCACTATGATGCAATCCTAGCATCTTTCTAAGGGAAATCCTATGCTCTTTAGGACTCAAAGTGTGTGAAATACGTATACTAAGGAACTTGTGCTCTGATACCATTCTGACACGACCCCATCCCGCCCCTAGTAGGATGGTGCCGTGATGGCCAGTAATCCGTAATTACCGAAGGCCAACTTACAAGGATCAAACACATCAAAGTATAATATATGGGGCTCACAAATGCGGAAGCAATAAATCAAAATACAAATGGTCCATGAGAGCAGTGCATAGATCCAATGCGATGACAAACATGACATGATTTCACTTCGGCTGCTAACAAAACAAATACAAGTTACATCTTGATCAAAAGGCTTCTCAGCCGACATATACAAAATACAGCGATCACAAGCAAAGAAGCATGATTTTCAAGATCTGCCGACGTAATTACAACGTTGCCGATATGAGTACAGAACAAGGCCGACATAAACAAAATCCAAAACAAGCTTGCAAACACGTCTAGGCGTCGCCGCCGTCCTGCTCATCACCTACATATATATAGAGAGGGTGAGCTTGGAAACTTAGTGAATGGTACTGGTAATAAAGGTTTTGCATGAACAATAGCCGAAGTCTTTTCAAAACAGAACATGTCAAACCATACAAATATTAGCCGAGATTCTTTCAAAGCAAAACACATCAAAACTTTGCCAAATCAAGGGATGAACCGTATTCATCTATCAAGTCTTACAAATCTCAAGGGATGCTTACTGACATCGGCGAAACACAAATCAAGCTTTCCGAACAAATATATCCACGCGGTAAACCGTCAGTGGCAAAACAAAGAGCTGTTCGATCCGTAATCGATTAGTCAAAGGTACTGCAAAAGTTTATAGTCCTCCAGCACAAGGGACTTGTGTTACCTAGGCCCGTAGCCCTTTTTAACAAAAGTGGTGCTGCGAAAGTTTATAGTCCTCCAGCACAAGGGACTTGTGTTACTTAGGCCCGTAGCCCTTTTTAACAAAAGTGGTGCTGCGAAAGTTTATAGTCCTCCAGCACAAGGGACTTGTGTTACTTAGGCCCGTAGCCCTTTTTAACACCATAGCTTTTCCAAGAAAGGACCGTATCCTTTTTAATACAAGGGTACTGCGAAAGTTTAGAGTCCTCCAGTACAAGGGACTTTTATACTTAGTGCTGCGAAAGTTTAGAGTCCTCCAGCACAAGGGACTTTCCAAAGATATCATCAAAACAAAGCTTATACTTGGTACATCAAAATATGGCTAATCATCCATGCTGGTCAAATACTTTCATCAAGACAAAGCAAAGCAAGATTTATCAAAACATTGTAACATAGCTTTATTAAAAGCATCACTCACCTCGGTCTTCAGGTGTAGGCTCAGAGCAAAGATCAAAGTCCTACAATCACATGGCAAATCACATTCTCAAAACAGGCTTTACATGCGCACAATGATCTCGGCACTCTCACCGAATTCAGGTCAATAACAAAGCAAAACATGCTGGGAGTCAAAACGTTATTTCCCATCACAGGAAAACACACTGGGTACCATCCAGGTCTAGCCGAGGTCCCACACCTCCTCGCCGAGGTGTGGACCCGATGGCCACAAACAAAACAAAGCCAGGAAAACCTGGGTTTCCTTTCAAAGAACATGAAGAACAAGATCATCAAGAACATCAAGATCATGCATGCAGAAATCTTAACTTATTTATACGAAATCTGAAGTTTTCATGCTAAGAGTTCAAAAAAACGTGGACCTGGGTACCCAACCAAGAAGAACATGCAAGAATAAACACAAAAACATAGTTCCTGTCATAAACTTTTGGATCAAAGCACAACTTTTCTTCAAGAGCTTATAAACATTCTTTCTCTTCCAAAAATCAATCTTTAAATCAATGCATGGCATGCAAAACAAATCCAATCATGCAATGCAGCTAGATGATCAATAAGAATAACCAAAGTAGATCAAGATTCTAACCTCAAAGCTCGAATCTAACGGTTCAATCCTCAAAGATCAAGCCCGGAACTCTACTTCTCTCTCTAAAACTCTTCCCTTCTTCTTCTAGAGTTTCTCTCTCTAAAATCAAAGATTTGAGACAAAAAAAATGATTTGGTTCTAGGTCTGCCGGCTGTCTTAACACACAGCTCGGACACGTGGCACTACTGGGTTGGTGCAGCTCAAAAGTGACTGATTGATAAGACAAGTCACTGACAAATCGTATACAACAAGCTAGATGGCAAAACACGTCGGCAGTCAAAGACATCGGCTAAAGACAAAGCTTCGGCAACAGGATAACAAAGACATCGGCTAGGGAGGACGACACTTGACTAAGCTGTGCCACACCTTGGCCAGGGTGTGCCACATCTCGGCCCAGGTCATACCTGCCCCGGAACAAGGATCACTAAATGCAAAACATCTCGGCTAGATAGTGACATCTCGACTAACATGCCGAGGTGAAGATGAAGGTCAAACAAGCGGTTCCAAAATGGTTCTGAGTACAAAGGTTCAAAGATGAACTAGACTCAAGATGACCTCGGCCACAACCAAGCAGGGATCAAAATCAAGCAAGCAATACATAACAAAGCAAGACAAAACGAGATTGCAAACATATCAAAACAAGATCATACATGATTGTATGCAAGCATGACTAAGTCAAAATGAGGGTTGTTACACCACTTGTATTTGATTTATTGCTTCCGCATTTGTAAGCCCCTATTTATACTCTGATTGTGTTTGATCTTGTAAGTTAGCCTTCGGTAATCACGGATTACTGGCCATCACGGCACCTTCCTACTAGGGGCGGGTTGGGGTCGTGACATTTACTGAGAAATTTATTGAGTAATTTGCTAGAATTTACTGAGTAATTTACTGAGAAATATTTTCAGTAATTTATTAAGAATTTACTGCGAATTTTCTGAGTATTTTATTAAGAATTTACTAGGTAATTTCCTGAGAATTTACTGAGTAATTAACCAAAGAATTTATTGAGTAATTTACTGAGTATTTTACTAAGAATTTAGTAAGTAGTTTACTGAGAATTTACTAAGAAATTATTGGGAATTTCCTGAGTAATTTACGGAGAATTTTGTGGGTAATTTACTAATAATTTACTTAGAATTTACTGAGTATTGACTGAGTAATTTACTGAAAGTTTACAAAGAATTTACTGAGAAATTTATTAAGAATTTACTAAGAATTTACTCAGTAATTTACTGAGAATTTGTAGTGTAGTTTCCTGAGAATTTACAGAGTAATTTGCTAATAATTTACTTAGTAATTTATTAAGAATTTACTGGCATTTTACTGAAAATTTACTAGGAATTCACTCGGTAAATTTACTTAGTAACTTACTGGTAATATGTTAAGAATTTACAAGGAATTTACTAAGTAATTTATAGAAAATTTACTGAGTATTAACTAAGAAATTTACTGAGTAATTTATTGATAATTTACAGAGTAATTTGCTGAAAATTTATTGAGAATTTACTAAGTAATTTACTAAGAAATTACTGAGTAATTTACTAATGATTTGCTAGTAATTTATTAAGAATTTACTAAGTAATTTTCTGAGAATTTATTTAGAATTTACAGAGTAATTTACTGAGAATTTACTATGAATCCACTGAGTAATTTATTGAGGAATTTGTTAAGTAATTTGTTGAGAATTTACAGAGTAATTTACTGAGAATTTATTGAGAATTTACTGAGTAATTCATTAAGAATTTACAGGGTAATTGACTAAGAATTTACTGGGATTTCATTGTGTAATTTACTAGGCAATTTATAGCGTAATTTGCTGAGAAATTACTTAGTAATTTATTGGGAATGTACTGAGTAATTTATGAGGAATTTACTGAGTAATTTATTTGGAATTTACTTAGTGATCTACAGGGAATCTACTGGCAATTTACTGTGAATTTACTGAGTAATTTACTGAGAAATTACTCAGTAATTTACTAAGAATTTACTGATTACTGAGTGATTTGCTAAGAATTTAATGGTAGTTACTGAGAATTTTCGGAGAATTTATAAGGTAATTTACTGCGAATTTGCTGAATAATTTACTGAACTTTTACCAAGAATTTACTAAGTAACTTACGGAGAATTTACTGAGTAATTTAGTGAAAATTTACTAGTAATTACTTAGAATTTCCTAGGAATTCACTGAGTAATTTACTGAGAATTTACTGGTAATGTATTGAGAATTTACTAGGAATTTACTAAATAATTTAATAAGAATTTACTGAGAAATTTACCAAGAATTTACTGAGTAATTTACTGAGCATTTTACTGAGAATTTACTAAATAATTTGCTGAGTATTTACTAGTTATTTGTGGAGAATTTACTGAGAATTTACTAAGTAAATTACTTAGAATTTACTGAGTAAATTACTGAAAATTTATTGAGAATTTACTGGGTAATTTACTTAGAATTTACTGGTAATTTACTGAGAATTTACTAAGTAATTTACTGAAAATTTATTAAGTAATTTACTTTGAATTTAGTTAGTTATTTACTGGGAATTTACTGAATAATTTACAAAGAATTTTCTGATTAATTTACTCAGAATTTACTGGTAATTTACTGAGAGTTTACTAAGTTATTTACTAGGAATTTGCTTGGAAATTAATGAGTAATTTACTGAGAATTTACAAGTAATTTATTGAGAATTTTTGGAGGATTTACTGAGTAATTTACAGAGAATTTGCTAAGAAATTTATTAAGAATTTACTGGGAATTTACTAAGAAACTTTCTAAGAATTTACTGAGTAATTTACTGAGGAATTTGTTGAGTAATTTAATGAGAATTTACGGAGTAATTTACAGGAAATTTACTAAGTAATTTTTTGAGAATTTACTAAGTAATTTTCTAAGAATTTATTGAGTAATTTACTGAGAATTTACTGAATAATTTATTGGGAATGTACTACGTAATTTATTGAGTAATTAAATAACAATTTACTGAGTAATTTACTAAGAATTTACTGATAATTTACAAGTAATTTACTGAGAATTTTTAGAGGATTTACTGTGTAATTTATAGAGAATTTGCTAAGTAATTTATTAAGAATTTACTGGGAATTTACTAAGAAACTTTCTAAGAATTTACTGAGTAATTTACTAAGAAATTTGTTGAGTAATTTAATGAGAATTTACGGAGTAATTTACTGGGAATTTACTACGTAATTTTCTGAGAATTTACTAAGTAATTTTCTAAGAATTTATTGAGTAATTTACTGAGAATTTACAGAGTAATTTACTGAGAATTTACTGAATAATTTACTAAGAATTTATTGAGTAATTTAGTAAGGAATTTATTAAGTAATTTACAAAGAATTTACTTAGTAATTTTTTAAGAATTTACTAAGTAATGTACTGAGAATTTACTGGTAATTTACTGAGAATTTATTGAGTAATTACTAAGAATTTTTGAGTAATTTACTGGGAATTCACTGAGTAATTTACAAAGAATTTACTGAGTAGTTTACTGGTAATTTACTGAGAATTTTCAAAGAATTTTCTAAAAATTTATTGAGGAATTTACTAAGAATTTAGTAGGAATTACTTAGAATTTACTAAGTATTTCACTAAAAATTTACTGAGTAATTTACGGAGAATTTTCTAAGTATTTTCTGATTAATTTACTAAGAATTTATAGGGAATTTCCTAAGAATTTACTAGGAATTCCCTGAGTAATTTACTGAGAATTTACTAGTAATTTACTGAGAATTTACTTAATAATTTACTGGAAATTTTCTCAATAATTTTCTGAGAATTTAAAGTGAATTTACTGAATAATTTACTATGAATTTATTGAGTAATTTTTTGAGAATTTACTAGTAATTTACAGAGAATTTACTGGGAATTCATTGAGTAAATTACTGAGAATTTACTGAATAATTTTTAGAGAAAATACTAGTAATTTACTAAGAATTTGTTGTGAATTTACTGACAAACTAAAAGAGAATTTTTCAGTAATTTACTGAGAATTTACTGTGAATTTACTGGAAATTTACTGAGTAATTTATAGAGAATTTACCGGTAATTTACTAGGAATTTTCTGTGAATTTACTATGTAATTTGCTAAGAATTTACTGAGAATTTAATGAGTGATTTACTGAGAATTTATTGAGTATTTTATGAGTAATTTACTAAGAATTTGTTGGGAATTTACTAAGAATTTATTGGCGATTCACTGAGTAATTTACTAAGAATTTATTAGTAATTTACTGAGAAATTTTTGAGTAATTTACTGGTAATTTACTGGGAAATTCTTGAGTAATTTACTGAGAATTTACAGAGTAATTTACTGAGAATTGATTGGTAATTTACTGAGTAATTTACTTAGAATTTACTAAGGAATTTATTGAGAATTTGTTGAGAAATTGATTGAGAATTTATTGAGCAATTTAATAAGAATTTACTTAGTATTTTCTGAGTAATTTACTAAGAATTTAAACAGTAATTTACTGAGAATTTGCTAAGTAGTTTATTGAGAACTTCCTGAGTAATTTACAAAGAATTTACTAAGCAATTTATTGAGAATTTTCTGGTAATTTACTGAGAATTTATTAGGAATTTACTAAGTAATTTACTGATAGTTCACTAGTGATGTCTGGAGAATTTATTGGAAATTTACAAAGTAATTTACTGTGAATGTACTGAGTATTTACAGAGAAATTTACTAAGAATTTATTGAGTAATTTACTAAAAATTTACTGAGCAATTTACTAAGAATTTACTGAGTAATTTACTGGCCATTTACTGGTAATTTACTGAGAATTTGCTGAGTAATTTTATGGTGATTTACTGAAAATTTACTGAGTAATTAACCAAAGAATTTATTGAGTAATTTACTGCGAATTTACTGAGAAATTTACTGAGTAATTTACAAAGTAATTTCCTAAGAATTTACTCAATAATTTACGGAGAATTTACTGGTAATTACTAAGAATTTACTAGGAATTCACTGAGTAATTTACTATGAATTTACTGAAAAATTTAGCGAGAATTTACTAGTTATTTACTAAGAATTTTCTTAGAATTCACTGAATAATTTTGTCACGACCCCAACCCGCCCCTAGAAGGATGGTGCCGTGATGGCCAGTAATCCGTAATTACCGAAGGCCAACTTACAAGATCAAAGACAATCAGAGTATAACATATGGGGCTTACAAATGCGGAAGCAATAAATCAAATACAAGTGGTCCATAAGAGCTGTGCATAGATCAAATGATATGGCACTCATAACAAATTCACAGTCAATCTGATAATTAAAATACATAGTACAAATCTTGACCAAAAGGCTTCTAAAGCCGACATGTGCAATTACAAAAGATTACAAGCCAAAGAAGCATATTCTTCAAGATCTGCCGATGTAAATACAATTGCCGACATGAATACAAAACAGCCGACGTATAACAAGTTATGCCGACATCACAAGAATCCAAAACCAAGCTTTTCAAAATACATCTAGGCGTCGCCGCCATCCTGCTCATCACCTACATATATATAGAGGGGTGAGTATGAAAACTCAGTGAATGGTACTAATAATAAAGGTTTTGCATGAATAACAGCCGAAGTCTTTTTCAAAACAAAACATGCCAAAACCGCACAAGGATCAGCCGAGGTCTTTCCAAGCAAATACATCAAAACTCTATCAAATCAAGGGATGAACCGTATTCATCTATCAAATCTTACAAGTCTCAAGGGATGTCCACTGACATCGGCAAACACAAAACAAGCTTTCCGAACAAGAAATCCACGCGGTAAACCGTCGGTGGCTAAACAAGACGATCCGTGATCGATTAATCAAGGGTACTGCGAAAGTTTAGAGTCCTCCAGCACAAGGGACTGTGTCACTTAGGCCCGTAGCCCTTTTTGACAAAGTGGTTTTTCCAAGAAAGGACCGTGTCCTTTTTGCACAAGGGTACTGCGAAAGTTTAGAGTCCTCCAGCACAAGGGACTTTACAAGGATACCATCAAAACAAGGCTCATATTTATTACAAAGATATCATCAAAACAAAGCTTATGCTTGACCTTTTATACTTAGTGCTGCAAAAGATTAGAGTCCTCCAGCACGAGGGACTTTCAAGAATATCATCAAAACAAAGCTTATACTCATTACATCAAAATAGGCTAATCATTCATGCTTATCAAACACTTTCATCAAAACGAAGCAAAACAAGATTTATCAAAACAGTATAACATAGCTTTATCAAAAGCACCACTCACCTCGGTCTTCTTGGGTGAAGGCTCAAAGCAAAGATCAAAGTCCTGACAATCACAAGGCAAATCACATTCTCAAAACAAGCTTCATATGCACATAATGATCTCGGCACTCTCACCGAATCCAAGTCAAAAGCAAAGCAAAGCATGTCAAGAGTCAAAACGCTGTTTTCCATCTCATGGAAACAAACTGGGTACTATCCAGGTTTAGCCGAGGTCCCACACCTCCTTGCCGAGGTGTGAACCTGATGGCCACACACACAAAACGAAATCGAGAAAACCTGGTTTCCCTTTGAAGAATGCAATGGACAAAAATCGTCAAGAACATCAAGAACATGCATGCTGGAATCATAACTAGTATATTCAAAATCTGAGATCCCATGCAAAGAGCTCAAAACATGGACCTGGGTACCCGTACAAGAAGACATGCAAGAACAAACACAAAAACATGGTTCTTGTTCCAAACTTTCAGATCAAAACGAGACTTTATTCAAGAACACATGAATATCATCTTTCTCTTTCAAAACAAACTTCAAATCGTTGCATGGCATGCAAAACAAACTCAATCATGCAATGCAGCTTGATAACCAATAGGAATAACCAAAGTAGAGCAAGAATCTAACCTCAAAATTCAAATCTAACGGTTCGATCTTCCAAGATCGAGCTCGAAACTCCACTTCTCACTCTAGAACTCTTTCTTCTTCCTTGAGAGCTTCTCTCTCTAAAAACAAAGATTTGAGACAAAATGATTTATCTCTAAGTCTGCCGGCTGTCTATACACACAGCTCGGACACGTGGCTCAACCGGGTTGGCTCAACCCAAAAGGTGACTGATTGATAAGACAAGTCACTGACAAAGCGTACTCAACAAGCTAAGGTAAAGCGCATCGGCAATCAAAGACATCGGCTAAAGACAAAGCCTCGGCAAAAGGTAACAAGAACATCGGCTAGGGAGGACGACACTTTACTAAGTCGTGCCACACCTCGGGCTAGGTCACACCTGCCCTGGAACAAAATACCAAGTGCAAAACAGCTCGGCCCAGGAGATACACATCTCAGCCTTCGCTCTGAACATCTCGGCAAACATGCCGAGGTGAAGGTGGAGGTCAACAGATGGTTCCAAAATAGTTCTAAGTGCAAAGGTTTAAAAGTGAACTATACTGAGCTGACCTCGGCCACACACATCAAGCAAGGAACAAGATCAAGCAATCAACACCTAAACAAAGCAAGCCGAAACAAGATTAACAAGATTTGTAACACATCAAGACAAGGTCATATAAGGATGTATGCAAATATAGCTAAGTCAAGAATAAGGGTTGTTACAAATTTACTGAGAATTTATAAAAAAAATTTATCAAGTAATTTACTGAGAATTTTCTAAATAATTTACTGGGAATTTACGAAGTAATTTATTGAGAATTTTTTTAAGTAATTTACAGAGTAATTTACTGAAAATTTATTGAGAATTTACTGCGGTAATTTACAAAAAAATTTACTAAGTAATTTACTAAGTAATTTATGGAGAATTTACTAGTAATTCACTGAGGAATTTATTGTGTAATTTGCAAAGAATTTACTGAGCAATTTACTGACAATTTTCAAAAAATTTACTGGGTAAGTTACTAAGAATTTAGTGAGAATTTACTAAGTAATTTACTGAAAATTTATTGAGTAATTTACTGAGGAATTTACTAATGAATTTACTGAGGAATTTACTGGGAAGTTACTGTGTCACGACCCCAAACCGCCCCTAGTAGTTTGGTGCCATGATGGCCGGTAATCCGAGATTACCTAAGGCCAACTTGCAAAGATCACACACACAATCAGAGTATACATATGGGGCTAGCAAATGCAGAAGCAATAAATCAAATACAAGTGGTACATGAGAGCAGTGCTTAGATCAAATGTGATGACATACATAACATGATCACACTTCGGCTTCTAACAAAACAATTTCAAGTTACATCTTGATCAAAAGGCTTCTCAGCCGATATATATACAAAATACAGCGAATATAAGCAAAGAAGCATGATTTTCAAGATCTGCCGACGTAATTACAACGTTGCCGACATGAGTGCAAAACAAGGCCGACATAAACAAAATCCCAAAACAGGCTTGCAAATACTTCTAGGCGTCGCCGCCGTCCTGCTCATCACCTACATATATATATAGAGAGGGGTGAGCTTGGAAACTCAGTGAATGGTACTGGTAATAAAGGTTTGCATGAATAATAGCCGAGGTATTCCCAAAGTAAAACAAGACAAGCCAAACCATACAAACATAGCCGAGGTTCCTTCTAGCGTAACTATAATCGAGATCCTAACAAAGCAAAACACAACAAGCTTTATCAAGTCAAGGGATAAACCGTATTCATCTGCCGAGTCTTACAAGTCAAAACATTGCCAAGATCATACGAATATCAGCCGAGGTCCTCCTCAAGGCAATATCCATCGAAACGTTATCAAATCAAGGATGAACCGTATTCATCAAGCTTAATCTTACTAAACCTACTTGCTTATGTGACTTAGGCCCGTAGCCCCTTTTCACCATCTTATGTCACTTAGGCCCGTAGCCCTTTTTGACCATCTTATGTCACTTAGGCCCGAAGCCCTTTTTGACCATCTTATGTCACTTAGGCCCGTAGCCCTTTTTGACCAAATGATGCTACGAAAGTTTAAAGTCCTCTAGCACAAGGGACTTGTGTTACTTAGGCCCGTAGCCCGCTTTAACACCTTATCTAGTCAAGAAAGGACCGTATCCTTTTTAACGTGATGGTACTCTGCGAAAGTTTAGAGTCCTCCAGTACAAGGGACTTTTACACTTAGTGCTGCGAAAGTTTATAGTCCTCCAGCCAGGGACTTTCCAAGGTAACATCAACCAAAGCTTACACTTGGTACGTCGAAATAGGCCTAATCATTCATGCTCAACAAATACTTTCATCAAAACAAGGACAAGATTTATCAAAACAGTAGAACATAACTTTATTAAAAGCACCACTCACCTCGGTCTTCAGGTGTAGGCTCAAAGCGAAGGTCAAAGTCCTACAATCACATGGCAAATACATTCTCAAAACAAGCCTTACAACATGTAATGATCTCGGCACTCTCACCGAATCCAAGTCAAATAACAAGGCAAGACATGCTAGGAGTCAAAACATTATTTCCCATTTCAGGGAAAGATACTAGGTACCATCCAGGTCCAGCCGAGGTCCTACACCTCCTCGCCGAGGTGTGGACTCGATTGCTATAATCAAAGCAAAGCTAGGAAAAACCTGGGTTTCCTTTCAAAGAACATGAAGAACAAGATCATCAAGAATATCAAGATCATGCATGCTGAAATCTTAGCTTACTTATACGAAATCTGAGGTTTTCATGCTAAGAGTTTAAAAACGTGGACTTGGGTTCCTAACCAAAAAGAACATGCAAGAACAAACACAAGAACACAGCCCCTGCTCCAAACTTTCGGATCAAAAGGGGCTTCCATCAAAAACACATGAATGCTAACTTTCATTTTCAAAAGCAACTTCAAATCGATGCATGGCATGCAAAACAACTCAATCATGCAATGCAGCTTGACATCCAATAAGAGCAACCAAAGTAGAGCAAGAATCTAACGTCAAAACTCAAATCTAACGGCTTGATCTTCCCAGATCAAGCTCGAACTCCACTTCTCTCTCTAGAGCTCCTACTTCTTCCTTGAGAGCTTCTCTCTCTAAAAACAAGAATTGAGACCAAATGATTTTGTCTCTAAGTCTGCCGGCTGTCTATACACACAGCTCGGACACGTGGCGTCACCGGGTTGGCTTAACCCAAAAGGTGACTGATTGACAAGACAAGTCTCTGACAAAGCGTACTCAAGAAGCTAGATGGCGTAACACCTCGGCAAACAATAACATCGGCCAAGGTCAATACTTCGGCAAACGGGGTAACCAAGACATCGGCTAGGGAGGACTACACTTGACTAAGCTGTGCCACACCTTGGCCTGGGCATGCCACACCTCGACCTAGGTCATACCTGCCCTGGGACAAGATCACTAAGTGCAAAACATCTCGGCCTAAGCGAAGACATCCCGGCTGACATGCCGGAGTGAAGATAGAGATCAGCCAAGTGGTTCAAGACGGCTCTAAGTACTAAGGTTCAAGAGTGAACTAAGCTCAAGGTGATCTCGGCCACAACCAAGCAAGGATCAAAATCAAGCAAGCAATACTTCAAACAAATCAAGACAAAACAAGATTAACAAGATTTGTAACATATCAAGACAAGGTCATACATGGATGTATGCAATTATAGCTAAGTCAAGAATGAGGGTCGTTACATCCTACCCCCCTTAAAGAAGTTTGGTCCCCAAACTTAAGTTACCTTGTTCCAAGAATAGTTCTGGATGCCGAATTTTCATTTCCTCTTCCATTTCCCAGGTGGCATCCTTGCCGTAATGCTCTTTCCATTCAATCTTTACCATGGGTATCGACTTGTTTCTCAACTGCCTAACTTGTCTGTCAACAATGTACATCGGCTTTTCTTCATAGCCCAAACTCTCATTAACTTCAATCCCAGAATAATCAATCACATGCAATGGATCCCGAATATACTTCCTCAACATTGAAACATGAAACACATTATGGACTTGGCTTAACTCTGGTGGCAAAGCAAGTCTGTAAGCAACGGAGTTAACCTTGTCAAGGATCTCAAATGGCCCAATATAACGAGGGGCTAGTTTACCTTTCTTCCCAAATCTGGATACTCCTTTCATTGGTGAAACTTTCAGGAATACATGATCCCCAACTTCGAATTCTAATTCACTTTTCCTCTGGTCGACATAACTCTTTTGTCGACTCTGGGCAGTTCTAATTCTTTGTTGAATAAGTTTAATCTTCTCAGTTGTTACTCGAATTACCTCGGGACCAAGCAGAGCTTTGTCTCCAACTTCGGTCCAACATATCGGCGATCTACATTTCCTTCCGTACAAAGCTTCATATGGTGCCATGCCAATGCTAGCTTGATAGCTGTTGTTGTAAGCGAATTCCACTAAAGGCAAATGCATTCCCCAACTTCCTTGGAAGTTCAGTACACAAAGTCTCAGCATATCTTCAAGTGTCTGAATTGTTCTCTCTGTTTGCCCATCTGTCTGGGGATGGAAGGCTGTACTAAATCTCAACTCGGCTCCAAAAGCTCTCTGTAGACTCTGCCAGAATCTGGAAACAAACTTCGGATCTCGGTCCGACACAATTGACATCGGCACTCCATGAAGTCTAACTATCTCATTCACATATAATAAGGCAAGTTGGTCGGCACTGAAGGTAGTTTTAACGAGCAAAAAGTGCGCTGACTTAGTTAATCTATCGACAACGACCCAAACTGAGTTCATTCCTTTCTGTGCTTTTGGCAAACCAACCACAAAATCCATGGAGATGTGCTCCCATTTCCACTCAGGAATCGGCAAGGGTTGGAGAAGTCCTGCTGGTCTCTGGTGTTCTGCTTTAACTTGTTGACAATACAAACACTGGGACACGAACTCGGCTATCTCTCTTTTCATATTTGGCCACCAAAAGGTCTGTTTCACATCTTGATACATCTTGGTATTCCCTGGATGAACAGCGAACTTGGAACCATGAGCTTCTTGCAAAATTTTCCTTTTTAGTTCTGGAACGTCGGCCACACACAGCCTTCCTTCAAACTTAAGCACTTGGTTCTCAACAGTGTATCCTGATCTCGGCCTTGTAACAATCTCTTCGGCTACCTTTCTGAAGAATCCATCCTCCATTTGTCTCGCCTTTACCTCCTCAATAATAGTTGGTTCTGCCGAAACTATGGTTAGACACGCCAAATTCCCAACTGATTTTCTGCTCAATGCGTCGGCTACGCTGTTAGCTTTTCCTGGGTGATATTGAATTTGCATATCATAGTCTTTCAACAACTCGAGCCATCTTCTCTGCCTCAAATTCAATTCCTTCTGAGTGAACAGGTACTTTAAACTCTTGTGATCTGTAAAAACCTAACAAGAAGCTCCATACAAGTAGTGACGCCAAATTTTTAAAGCAAATACAACAGCTGCTAACTCCAAATCATGGGTAGGATAATTCTTTTCATGTGGCTTCAACTGCCGAGATGCATAGGCTATGACCTTACCCTTTCGCATTAATACACAACCCAAACCCTTGTGTGATGCGTCACTATAGATATGAAATTCTTCATTACCTGATGGAAGTACAAGCACTGGTGCTGTAACCAACCTCGTCTTCAGTTCCTGGAAGGCTGACTCCCGATCTTCGGTCCATTCATACGGTGCTCCCTTCTTGGTCAATTGTGTTAATGGGACTGCAATCCTTGAGAAATCCTTCACAAACTTCCTGTAATAACCTGCCAAACCCAGAAAACTACAAACCTCGGAGACATTAGTCGGCCTCGGCCAATTCACTACGGCTTCAATTTTGCTAGGATCAACTGAGATTCCCTCCTCATTAATCACATGGCCCAAAAATGAGATAGTAGAAAGCCAAAACTCTCACTTGTTAAACTTAGCATACAATTTCCGGTCTCTCAAAATCTGTAGGGCAAGTCTCAAATGACTCTCATGTTCAGCTTCACTCTTGGAATAGATTAATATATCATCAATAAAGACAACTACGAACTCATCTAAGTATGGTTTGAAGACTCTATTCATTAAGTCCATAAATGCAGCAGGGGCATTGGTTACTCCAAAGGGCATCACTAGAAATTCGTAGTGACCATATCTTGTCCGAAAAGCAGTCTTCTCAACATCCTCGGCTTTGACTTTAAGTTGATGGTAACCCGACCTAAGGTCTATCTTAGAAAAGACTCGTGCTCCTTGTAATTGATCAAGCAAATCATCAATCCTAGGTAATGGGTACTTGTTCTTAATGGTGACCTTATTAAGTTCTCTGTAGTCAATGCAAAGGCGAAGTGAGCCATCCTTTTTCTTAACAAATAACACGGGTGCTCCCCAAGGTGAAGTGCTCGGCCTAACAAACCCCTTATCCAACAGTTCTTGTAATTGCAGTTTTAATTCTCTAAGTTTGGCTGGGGCCATTCTATACGGTGTTTTAGAGATCGGCTGTGTTCCCGACATGATATCAACAGTAAACTCTATTTCTCTATCGACTAAGTCGCCAGGTAAATCATTTGGAAAGGCGTCGGCGAACTCATTAACAACTGGGATGTCGGCTAAACTGATATTCCCATCCTGATCTTTCAGTATACTGCACAAGTAACCTTTACACCCCTTGTGGATCAACTTATAGGCTTTTAGTGATGAGATCAAGTAGGGTGGGGGCACTACTCCTTTACCCTGAAAAATAACCTCGGCTGGGTTTGAGGGTTTCAGTGTGACACTTTTCGAAACACAATCAATAGATGCATAATTCGCTACTAACCAATCCATTCCCAGTATAACATCAAAATAAGCTATGTCCAATGGCATTAAGTCAACTAACAGTTCAACATTCTCAATCACAACAACACATGCTCTAAAGATGGATGCAACAATCATAGACCTCCCAGATGGAGTAGACACAGACAATGCATAACCAAGGGGTTCTAAATTCCTATTAATCTTCTCGGCAAACATAACAGACACAAACGAATGCGTAGAACCCGAATCAATCAATACATAAGCATCTTGAGAGCAAATAGAGAGTATACCTGACACTACTACCTCAGCATTCTGAGTGTCTCCTGGTACTAATGCAAACACTCGGCCTTGCCTCATCTGTCCTTTTCCAGCATTACCCTTCTGAACGGAGCCCGAGGTGTTCTCACCTTTCTTGCTGTTATCAGCCCTTGCCTTGGGACAATCTTTCACATAATGCCCCATTTCGCCACATTCGTAACAGGCTCCAGACGCCCGACGACAAACCCCGAGATGCTGCTTCCCACAGTCTGAACACGTCGGCCTAGTATTTCCTTCCTGCCTCGGATAACCAGTACTGCCCTTATTCATCTTCTTCTTGGTGTCCAACTGTGCTCGGCGACCGTCATAATTCTGCCTCTTTTTCTGGTTCTCTCCCGTACTCTGGTACCTGTTCAAGTTAGCCTCGGCCAGAATGGCTTTGTTTAATACTTCGGCGTAGGTCGGCAAATCGTGCAAGTTAACCCGATCTTGAATCGGTCCTCAAAGTCCACTTTCAAACTTTCTGGCTTTCATATACTCGTCGTTGGTTATGTGAGGTGCAAACCTCACTAATTCAGTAAAAACACGGTCGTATTCTGCTACTGTTCGGTTGCCCTGTGTCAAGGTCTGAAATTCCGTAGCCTTACGGTTTCGTACACTTAATGGAAAGTGTTTGTTGTAGAATAATTCCAGAAATCTGGTCCAGGTCAAGTCTGGGTTGCGTTCCCGAACCATTACCCACCATCTGCGTGCATCATCATCTAGTGTGAAGGTTGCCAAGGTTACCTTCTGGGCGTCAGTGCTGGGGAAGATCTCGAACAACTTTTCCATTTCCAAAACCCATGCCTCGGCCTTCATCGGCTCTATTCCTCCAGAGAATCTTGGTGGTTTCATCTTCTTAAACTCCCTAATCAAAGCTATCGTGCCGTCCCCATATAAGGCTGGCTGTGGGGGAACTTGTGGCACTGGGGGAGGTGGAGGCGGAACTACATTTCGGCCGTTTGTCTGCTCGGCCTGAGTCGAAGTAGCACTAGCATACTGCTGTCTGGTTTGCCTCAACTCGCGGGCCAAACCTTCAACTAACCTTTCCAGTCGGTCCAATCTGTCTTCGGGCCGGTCTCGGCCAATTGGAGGTCTACCTCTCCTCATGATGCTATGAGTATACAAAGTGTGACTTTTAAGCAAAACAAGCAAATAACCACGTAGACAAGTAACAAACAAACATGTCAAGACAATGCACACCTTGTTCAAATAGCAAGCACTATGATGCAATCTTAACACCTTTCTAAGGGAGATCCTATGCTCTTTAGGACTCAAGTCTGTGAAATACGTATACAAAGGAACTTGTGCTCTGATACCATTCTGTCACGACCCCAAACCGCCCCTAGTAGTTTGGTGCCATGATGGCCGGTAATCCGAGATTACCTAAGGCCAACTTGCAAAGATCACACACACAATCAGAGTATACATATGGGGCTAGCAAATGTGGAAGCAATAAATCAAATACAAGTGGTACATGAGAGCAGTGCTTAGATCAAATGTGATGACATACATAACATGATCACACTTCGGCTTCTAACAAAACAATTTCAAGTTACATCTTGATCAAAAGGCTTCTCAGCCGATATATATACAAAATACAGCGAATATAAGCAAAGAAGCATGATTTTCAAGATCTGCCGACGTAATTACAACGTTGCCGACATGAGTGCAAAACAAGGCCGACATAAACAAAATCCCAAAACAGGCTTGCAAATACTTCTAGGCGTCGCCGCCGTCCTGCTCATCACCTACATATATATATAGAGAGGGGTGAGCTTGGAAACTCAGTGAATGGTACTGGTAATAAAGGTTTGCATGAATAATAGCCGAGGTATTCCCAAAGTAAAACAAGACAAGCCAAACCATACAAACATAGCCGAGGTTCCTTCCAGCGTAACTATAATCGAGATCCTAACAAAGCAAAACACAACAAGCTTTATCAAGTCAAGGGATAAACCGTATTCATCTGCCGAGTCTTACAAGTCAAAACATTGCCAAGATCATACGAATATCAGCCGAGGTCCTCCTCAAGGCAATATCCATCGAAACGTTATCAAATCAAGGATGAACCGTATTCATCAAGCTTAATCTTACTAAACCTACTTGCTTATGTGACTTAGGCCCGTAGCCCCTTTTCACCATCTTATGTCACTTAGGCCCGTAGCCCTTTTTGACCATCTTATGTCACTTAGGCCCGAAGCCCTTTTTGACCATCTTATGTCACTTAGGCCCGTAGCCCTTTTTGACCAAATGATGCTACGAAAGTTTAAAGTCCTCTAGCACAAGGGACTTGTGTTACTTAGGCCCGTAGCCCGCTTTAACACCTTATCTATTCAAGAAAGGACCGTATCCTTTTTAACGTGATGGTACTGCGAAAGTTTAGAGTCCTCCAGTACAAGGGACTTTTACACTTAGTGCTGCGAAAGTTTATAGTCCTCCAGCCAGGGACTTTCCAAGGTAACATCAACCAAAGCTTACACTTGGTACGTCGAAATAGGCTAATCATTCATGCTCAACAAATACTTTCATCAAAACAAGCAAGACAAGATTTATCAAAACAGTAGAACATAACTTTATTAAAAGCACCACTCACCTCGGTCTTCAGGTGTAGGCTCAAAGCGAAGGTCAAAGTCCTACAATCACATGGCAAATACATTCTCAAAACAAGCCTTACAACATGTAATGATCTCGGCACTCTCACCGAATCCAAGTCAAATAACAAGGCAAGACATGCTAGGAGTCAAAACATTATTTCCCATTTCAGGGAAAGATACTAGGTACCATCTAGGTCCAGCCGAGGTCCTACACCTCCTCGCCGAGGTGTGGACTCGATTGCTATAATCAAAGCAAAGCTAGGAAAAACCTGGGTTTCCTTTCAAAGAACATGAAGAACAAGATCATCAAGAATATCAAGATCATGCATGCTGAAATCTTAGCTTACTTATACGAAATCTGAGGTTTTCATGCTAAGAGTTTAAAAACGTGGACTTGGGTTCCTAACCAAAAAGAACATGCAAGAACAAACACAAGAACACAGCCCCTGCTCCAAACTTTCGGATCAAAAGGGGCTTCCATCAAAAACACATGAATGCTAACTTTCATTTTCAAAAGCAACTTCAAATCGATGCATGGCATGCAAAACAACTCAATCATGCAATGCAGCTTGACATCCAATAAGAGCAACCAAAGTAGAGCAAGAATCTAACCTCAAAACTCAAATCTAACGGCTTGATCTTCCCAGATCGAGCTCGAACTCCACTTCTCTCTCTAGAGCTCCTACTTCTTCCTTGAGAGCTTCTCTCTCTAAAAACAAGAATTGAGACCAAATGATTTTGTCTCTAAGTCTGCCGGCTGTCTATACACACAGCTCGGACACGTGGCGTCACCGGGTTGGCTTAACCCAAAAGGTGACTGATTGACAAGACAAGTCTCTGACAAAGCGTACTCAAGAAGCTAGATGGCGTAACACCTCGGCAAACAATAACATCGGCCAAGGTCAATACTTCGGCAAACGGGGTAACCAAGACATCGGCTAGGGAGGACTACACTTGACTAAGCTGTGCCACACCTTGGCCTGGGCATGCCACACCTCGGCCTAGGTCATACCTGCCCTGGGACAAGATCACTAAGTGCAAAACATCTCGGCCTAAGCGAAGACATCCCGGCTGACATGCCGGAGTGAAGATAGAGATCAGCCAAGTGGTTCAAGACGGCTCTAAGTACTAAGGTTCAAGAGTGAACTAAGCTCAAGGTGATCTCGGCCACAACCAAGCAAGGATCAAAATCAAGCAAGCAATACTTCAAACAAATCAAGACAAAACAAGATTAACAAGATTTGTAACATATCAAGACAAGGTCATACATGGATGTATGCAATTATAGCTAAGTCAAGAATGAGGGTCGTTACATACTGAGTAATTTCCTAGGAATTTACTTAGTAACTTACTGGGAATTTACAGATAAATTTACTGAGAAATTAATTGAGCAATTTGCTGAGAATTTACTGAGTAATTCACTAAGAATTTTTTTGAGTAATATGCTGAGAATTTACTGAGGAATTATTGAGAATTTTCTAAGTAATTTTCTGATAATTCACTAAGTACTTTACTGAGTAATTTACTCAGAATTTACTGAGAATTTAAGGAGTATTTTACTAAGAATTTAGTAAGTAGTTTACTGCGAATTTACTGAGTAATTTTCTGTGTAATTTTCTACGAATTTACTTAGTAATTTACTGAGAATTTACTAAGTAATTAATCGACAAATTTATTGAGTAATTTACTAAGAATTTACTGTAAATTCATTGAGTAATTTATTGAGAAATTTGTTGAGTAATTTGCTGAGAATGTACTGAGAATTTAGTGATTAATTTACAAAGTAATTTACTGAGAATTTACTTGTAATGTACTTAGAATTTACAGAGCAATTTTACTAAGAATTTACTAGGAATTTATTGAGTAACGTACTAAGAATTTACGGAGAATTTACAGGTAATTTACTAGGAATTTACTGACAATTTACTGAGTAATTTACTATGAATTTAGTGAGAATTTATTGGTTATTTACTAAGAATTTACTTGGAATTCGTTGAATAATTTACAGAAAAATTACTTAGAATTTACTGAGAATTTATAAAGAATTTACTAAGTAATTTACTGAGAATTTCCTGAATAATTTACTAGGAACTTATGGAGTAATTTACAGAGAATTTACTGAGTAATTTACTGGAAATTTACTGAGTAATTTACGAATAATTTACTATGTAATTTACTAAGTAATTTATGGAGAATTTATTGGGAATTCACTGAGGAATTTATTGTGTAATTTTTTGAGAATTTACTTAGCAATTTACTACCAATTTTTGAAAACTTTACTGAGTAAGTTACTAAGAATTTACTGCGTGGTTTACTAGGAATTTACTGAGAAATTTACTCAAAATTTACGGAGAGTTTACTGAGTAATTTATTGAGAATTTTCAGGTAATTTACAGAGTAATTTACTAGAAATTTACGAAGTAATTTACTGAGAATTTTCTTAGTAATTAACTAAGAATTTACGGAGTAATTTACTGAGAATTTACTGGCAATTTACATAGAATTTAGTGAGTAATTTACTGAGAATTTATTGAGTAATTTTACTTGTAATTTACTAAGTATTTATTAAGGAATTCACTGGGAATTTACTAAGTAACTTACTGAGAATATACTGCGTAATTTACTGAGAAATTTATTGAGTAATTTGCTGAGAATTTGCTAACTAATTTATTAGGAATTTACTGAGTAATTTACTGAGAATTTCCTAAGTAATTTACTGATAATTTACCGAGTAACTTACTGGGAATTTATTGAGAAATTTATTGAGTAATTTGTTGAGAATTTTTTGAGGAATTTTTTGAGTAATTTGCTGAGAATTTACTAAGTAATTTACTGAGAATTTACTAAGTAATTTACTCAAATTTTATTGGAAATTTAATGAGTATTTTACTAAGAATTTAATAAGTAGTTTTCTGAGAATTTACTGAGAAATTATTGAGTAATTTACTGGTAATTTACTGAGTAATTTACTAGAAATTTCCTGAGTAATGTACTGAGAATTGACTGAGTAATTTACTTAGAATTTACTGAGGAATTTTTTGAGAATTTATTAAGTAATTTACTGAGAATTTAATAAGAATTTACAGAGAATTCACTGGGAATTTGCTGAGTAGTTTACTAAGTAATTTACTGAGAATTTACAGATGATTAACTGAGAATTTACTGGGATTTCACTGTGTATTTTACTGAGCAATTTATAGAGTATTTTGCTGAGAATTTACTTTGTAATTTGCTGAAAAATTTAACGAGAATTTACTGAGTAATTTATGGTAATTACTGAGAAATTTACTAACTAATTTACTGAGAATTTACTAGTAATTTATCGAGAATTTACTGAGTAATTTTACTTGGAATTTACTTAGTGATTTATTGGTAATTTACTGAGAATTTATTGCGTAACTTACGGAGAATTTACTGACTAATTTACTGAGAAATTTATTAAGTAATTTAGTTAGAATTTATTGGGAATTTACTAAGCAATTTATTGAGTAATTTACTGAGAATTTATTGAGTAATTTTTTAAGAAAATTTATTGTGTTATGTATTGAGAATTTGCAAGGAATTCACCGAGTAATTTATTGAGAAATTACTGAGAAATTTGTTGAGAATTTATTGAGGAATTTCTGAGAATTTACTAAGTATTTTACTTAGAATTTATTGAGAATTTAATGGTAATTTACTGAGTAATTTACAGAGAATTTACTGAGTAATTTACTTAGAATTTATTGGGAATTTATTAAGAATTTATTGGGTATTCACTAAGTAATTTACTGTGAATTTACTAGTTCCTTACTGAGAATTTGTTGAGTATTTTACTGGGAATTTACTTAGAATTTTCTGAGTAATTTACTAAGAATTTACTGAGTAATTTTTTGAGTATTTACTCGTAATTTACTGAAAATTTATAGGGAATTCACTGAGTGATTTACTGAGAATTTGATGTCTAATTAACAGAGAATTTACTAGATAATTCACTGGGAATTTACTGAGAATTTACTTAGAATTTATCTGTAATTTTCTGAGTACTTTACGAAAAATTTACTAAGTAATTTACTCGTAATTCACTGAGAATTTATTGAGTAATTTACTGAGAATTTAATGAGAATTACAGGGAATTTACTGAGTACTTTACTGATAATTTACTCAGTAGTTTATTTAAAATTTACAAAGAATTTATTGAGTAATTTATTGAGAATTTACTTAAAATTTAATGACTAATTTACTGAGAATTTACTAAGTAATTTACTTAGAATTTACAGAGCAATTCACTGATAATTTACTGCTAATTTATTGTGATTTTAATGAGAATTTACTAAGTAATTTACTGATAGTTTATTGGGAATTTTGTGAGAAATATACTGAGAATTTACTGAGAAATTTATTGAGTAATTTGCTGAGAATTTACTGATTAATTTACTCGGAATTTACTGAGTATTTTAAAAAGAATTTAGTGAGTAGTTTACGGAGAATTTACTGCGATTTTACTGGGTAATTTACTGAAAATTTTCTAAGTAATTTACTAAGAATTTACTAAAAATTTCTTGGGGATTCACTGAGAATTTATTGAGAAATTATCAAGTAATTTACTGGTAATTTACTGAGCAATTACTGGGGATTTCCTGATTAATTTACTAAGAATTTACAGAGTAATTTACTGATAATTAACTGAGTAATTTACTGGGAACTGACTGAGTAATTTATTGAGAATTTACTGGTAATTTACTGTGTAATTTACTTAGAATTTACAGAGTAATTTGCTGAGAATTTGTTAAGTAATTTACTGAGTAGTTACTTAGAAATTTACTAAGAATTTACTAAGTAATTGAATAAGAATTTACTCAGTAATTTACTAAGAATTTGCTGAGAATTTGTTGAGTTCTTTACTTAGAATTTACTGAGTAATTTACTAAGAATTTGCTGAGTAATTTATTGAAAATTTACTAGTAATTTACTAGGAATTTACGGCGAATTCACTGGGCGAATTCACTGAGCAAATTCACTCAGTAATTTATTGAGAATCTACTGGTAATGTGTTGAGAATTTACTAAGTAATTTATAGAGAATTTCCTGAGAAATTTAAGAAGAAATTACCGAGTAATTTACTGAAAATTTACTAGGCAATTTACTAAAAATTTACAAAGTAATTTATTAGCATTTACTGGTAATTTATAGAAAATTTACTAAGTAATTTATTAAGAATTTACTGAGTAATTTACTACGAATTTACTAAGTAATTTACTGAGAAGTGCTAATAATCTATTGAGAATTTACTGAGTAATTTGCTTAGAATTTATGGTGTAATTTACTGGAAATGTATAGAGTAATTTATTGAGAATTTATTGAGAATTTACTAAGTAATTTACTGAGAATTTACTGAGTAATTAACTAAGAATTTACTGGGATTTCATTGTGCAATTTACTGAGCACTTTATAGAGTAATTTGATGAGAATTTATTGAGTAGTTTACTGAGAAATTTACTGAGTAATTTACTGGGAATGTACTGAGTAATTCATAGGGAATTTGCTGACTAATTTACTAAGAATTTACTGGTAAGTTATCAAGAATTTACTGAGTAATTTACTGAGAAATTTATTTGGAATTTACTAAGTAATTTATTGAGAATTTACAGAGAAATTTACTAAGAATTTACTGAGTAATTACTGAGAGTTTACTGGTAATTTACTAAGAATTTACTGTGTAATTTACTGGAAATCTACTAAGTAATATATTGAGAATTTACTGAGTAATTTACTAAGAATTTATTGAGAACTTACTGGTAATTTATTGGAAATTTTCGAAGAATTTACTAAGAATTTAAAGAGAATATGTTGGGAATTTACTAAGAATTTAACTTACTAATAATTTACTGAGAATTTACTGAGTAATTTACTGAAGAATTTATTGAGTAATTTAATGGAAATTTACTGAGGAATTTACTAAGTAATTACTAAGAAATTTATTGAGTAATTTACTAAGAATTTACTGAGTAATTTTTTAAGAATTTCATGAGTAATGTATTGAGAATTTATTAGGAATTTACTAAGTAATTTG
This sequence comes from Camellia granthamiana, assembly GCA_036172215.1. Lineage (NCBI taxonomy): Eukaryota > Viridiplantae > Streptophyta > Magnoliopsida > Ericales > Theaceae > Camellia > Camellia granthamiana. Next base: position 14,820,843 of record CM069909.1, on the reverse strand, counting down.
TAGAAAATTTACTGAGTAATTTACTTAGAATTTATTGGTAATTTATTAAGAATTTTCGAAGAATTCACTGAGTAATTTATTGAAATTTTATTGATAATTTACTGAGTAATTTACAAAAAATTTACTGACTAACTTACTGAGAATTTACTGAGTAATTTACTAAAAATTTGCTGAGTAATTTATTGAGTAATTTATTGTGAATTTACTGAGAAATTTATTAAAAATTAACTGAGTAATGTACTGAAAATTTACTAGGGATTTAGTAAGTAATTTACTGAGAATTTATTGAGTAATTTATTAAGAATTTACTGAGTAATGTATTGAGAATTTACTGGGAATTCACCAAGTAATTTACTGATAATTTTCTGAGAAATTTATTGATTAATTTGCTGAGAATTTATCTGGTAATTTATTGAGGAATTACTGAGAATTTAATAGGTAATTTACTGAGTAATTTACTGAAAAGATACTGAGTAATTTGTTGAGAATTTATTGGTAATTTAGTGAGAATTTACTGAGAAATTTAATCAAAATTTATTGAGAATTACATAGAATTTACTGAGTAATTTACTAAGAATTTATTGAGTAAATTACAGAGAATTTTTCTGAGAGTTTATTGAGTATTTTCTAAGTAATTTACTCAGAATTAATAGAGAATTTACTAAGAATTTACGAGGAATTCACTGAGTAATTTATTGGCTATTTACTGAGAATTTACTTAGTAATTTACTGGGAATTTACTAAGAATTTAATGTGAATTTTCTAAGTAATTTATTAATAATTTAATGAGTAATTTTCTGAGAATTTATAAGTAAGTTATAGTGACTTTACTGGGAATTCACTGAGTAATTTATATAGAATTTACTGATAATTTACAGAGTAATTTACTGGAAATTTACTTAGAATTTACATGCTAATTTACTAGGAATTTGCTGAGTAATTTACGAAAAATTTAAAAAGTAATTTACTGAGAATTTAATGAGAATTACTTTAAATTTACAAAGAATTTACTGAGTACCTTTTACTCAGTAATTTAATGAGAATTTATTTAGAATTTACTAATAATTTTCTGAGTAATTTATTGAGAATTTACTGAGTAATTTATTGAGAATTTATTGTGTAATTTACTCAAAATTTACTGAGTAATTTACTGGTAATTTATTGAGATTTTACTAAGAATTTATTGGAAATTTAGTGAGAAATTTACTAAGTAATTTACTGGGAATTTACTTAGTAATTTACTGAGAATTTACTGAGGAACTTACAGAGAATTTAATGAGTAATTTTCTGAGTAATTGGCTAAGATTTTACTAAGTAATTTACTGAGGAATTTTTTGAGTAATTTGCTGAGAATTTACTAAGTAATTTACTGTAAATTTACTGAGTAATTTGCTCAGAATTTACTGAATATTTTACTAAGAATTTAGTAAGTAGTTTTATGAGAATTTACTGCGAATTTACCTAGAATTTTCTAAGTAATTTATTGTGAATTTACTGAGAATTTTCTAAAAATTTATTGGGGATTCACAAATTAATTTATTGAGAATTTATTGATAATTTACTGAGAAATTACTAAGTAGTTTACTGGTAATTTACAGAGCAATTTAATGAGAATTTAGTGGGAATTTCCTGAGTAATTTATTGAGAATTTATTGAGTAATTTACTAAGAATTGACTAAGTAATTTACATAGAATTTACTAAAGAATTTACTTAGAATTTATTGAGTAATTTACTAAGAATTTACAGGTAATTTATTGAGAATTTACTCGGAATTCCCTGAGTAATTTATTGAGAATTTACTGATAATGTGTTTTGAATTTGCTGGGAGTTTACTAAGTAATTTATTGAGAATTTACTGAGAAATTTACTGAGTAATTTACTGAAAATTTACTGAGCAATTTACGAAGAATTTACTGAATAATTTTGTTGAGTATTTACTGGTAATTTAGAGAGAATTTACTAAGTAATTTATTAAGAATTTACTGAGTAATTTACTAAGAATTTTCTAAGTAATTTACTAGGAATATACTGAGTAATTTACTAAGAATTTACTAAGTAATTTACTGAGAATTTACTTAGAATTTAAAGAGTAATTTACTGAGAATTTACAAGGAATTCACAGAGTAATTTACTGAGGAGTTTATTGAGTAATTTGCTGAGAATTTACTAAGTAATTTACTGGAAATTTACTAAGTAATTTACTGGGTATTTAATGAGAATTTACTGAGTAATTTACAAAGAATTAACTGAGTAATTTTCTGAGAATTTTACTGAGTAATTGACTAAGAATTTCCCGGGATTTCACTATGTAATTTACTGAGCAATTTATACAGTAATTTGCAGAGAATTTACTTAATAATTTTCTGAGGACTTTTTTGAGAATTTACTGAGTAATTTACTTTGAATGTACTGAGTAATTTATGGGGAATTTACTGGCTAATTTACTGAGAATTTACTGGAAATTTATTGAGAATTTACTGAGAATTTACTTGGAATTTACTTAGTGATTTATTATGAATTTACTGAGTAATTTACTAAGAATTGACTGAGTAATTTACTGGGAATTTACTGACTAATTTACTTTGAATTTACTCCCAATTTACTAAGTAATTTAATAAGAATTTACTGAATACTTTATTGAGAATTTACTGGTAATTTATTAAGAATTTTCAAAAAAATTACTAAGAATTTACTGGAAATTTGCTTACAAAGATTTTACTGGGAATTTACTAAGAATTTATTAACTTACTAAGAATTTATTGAGTAATTTAATGGGAATTTACTGAGAAATTTATTGAGTAATTTAATGGGAATTTATTGTCGAATCTACTGAGTAATCTACTGAGAATTTTGTGACAACCCTCACCACTGATTAATGCTAATCTATGATTAAGCATGTTAATTGACTGCTTGACTGAAATTCTGAACTGATTAATTGAGTGTATTAGTTTAAATGCATTTATATCTGTTTGACTGTTAAATGATCTGTTCATGTTTTATGTTTAAACTGCAAATTGAAGGCCTTATCGGCAGCCGAATCTGAAATTGATTGGTGATATGTGCTAATTAGAATTTATGTGATTATATGGTATATTTAATTGAAATGTGTTTTTGGTATGATTAAATTAGATTAAATAATGGTAAATTACATGAGTTGGACTTATTTACCCTTTTGCCACTTCGTGGCCTACCTCTACAACACATTGAGCTTTATTCAAAACATTTCCTCAGCCATTTTTGAGTCCATAACCGAGAGAGAGAGTGGGAGAGGAGAAAAACTTGGTTTCAACAAAGAATTGCTTGGTGACTTGGTAGAATTGAAGGAGTTTTGCATAATTGAGCTTTCATACCTTAAATTGAAGACCTAAGGTAGAGTAATTACCTTCTTGTTTATGAATTGAATTGGTTCTTGCGTGGTTTAGAACAATGTTGAAGTCTAGAGCCAAGTTATGGCTTAAATTGTTGAATTGAAGCTTAATTCATGTATGCATGTTTGCATCCTTGAGTTTTGAAGTTGTCCTTCATGAAATTTGTACATGCATGTCCATATTCTAGCTATAGTCCAAGTATTCATCATGTTTTGAAGAAATAGACTCATTTGAGCATGTATTAGAAGCTTTAATCTCATTTGAATGCATGCATGTATATGTTCTAGCATATTGAGGTTGTTTTCATGGAAATTGTTACATGCAAGCTTATATTCTTGTTCTAGTCCATAAGTTCATCATGGTTTTGAGTTTAATCTTGCTTTGGATCATGTTTTGAGGCATTAGAATTCATGCATGTTACATGTTCATCATGTTCTTGAAGTTTTCCTCAAAATTGTGTTTAATTGAACTACCTTTGGGCTTTGATTTCTCAAATTGATCTTTGAAACATGTTATACTATGAGTTTACAAGTGTTTTCCAGAAAACTAGCCCAAAAAGATCGAATTTGATGCATTTAAAGTTGATTTTGAGCTTGAAGGTTCAATATGGAATTTCCAGAATTTAGACTCACGCTCGAGCGGGGAAAGTAGCACTCGAGCGTGGAATGCAGGTAACCAGCACTTTGCTTTTGTTTACAATCCGCTCGAGCGAGGGAATGCACGCTCGAGCGGGGACCTGAGTCACACGCTCGAGCGGGGGTCGGGCACCCGTCGAGCGTGAATTTTGTGCATCCAGTACTTTTGACCTGTTTTGCAGTCCGCTCGAGCTGGGGAATTGACGCTCAAGCGGAGCTCTTTTGTCAGCATGTCCGCTCGAGCGGGGAAAGCCACGCTCGAGCGGGACCCCTTTTCAACAAAGATTTGAAAAGTTGTTTTAAGTGCATCTTTGCATCGTCATTCCATCCTAGGCATTCCTAGGCCTAGTTTAAGGCATCTTAATGAGGATATTGATGTAGAACCACACCAAGTCAAGTTAGGGATTAAGTTATTATTTCCCAACTGTGTAGCTTAGTGTGTATTCGTTCTGTAACTGTATAGGGTTGCATCCGAGGACGCTCATTAGCTACTTAGCCCAGAACTCTGTGAGTAACAATGTTGTAAAGATATGTTCAATTGAGATTATCTTCTGAACGAATGACTGAACTGCTTTATGAAATAACACTGTTTATTGAATGAATGTTTGTCATATTTGTGAACTGTATTCGTGGCATCCATAGCAACCTACTGTTACTGTACTGTACTGCTACTGTCACAGAGATCTTTGTCGTTTCCCATGCCTGGAACCACTATTGTTTACTGATATGATGGCCATCAACTGACTGTTCGGTCTGTTAAGACCTACTGTACTGTTTTGCTATTGGATGTACCACATATGACTGCTATGATTGAATAACTGATATACTGAAACAAATGACTGTTTTCAATACTGAAAGGACATTCATTCTTAACCTCTTTACGCATATTGTTATTCACTGGGCTTTAGCTCACTGCTTATATATATATATGTAGGTGTTCAGGCACCGGACCGTTGCTAGGAGCGTCAGGCTAAGCTCTTGTTTTGTCAAGCCAACCTTTGTGCCTCACTTCGAGGTTCCAGATCTGTTCAAGCTAGGGCTGCTTTTGGGGTGTCTCAGTTTCACCCTTCTGTCTCTGTTCTGTAATACTGTATAGACTGAATGATACTTGTACTATACTGTTCTAATAGGGATTAAGTCCCTGTCCTAGATGATTGTATATATTGTGCATACTGTTTTGGTACTGAATGTGAATATGTTATGAAAAGTCTTTTTGCATACAGATTGTCACAGCTCATTGGACATCTTTTAATTACTGTTTTGGCTTCTGCCAGCCCCTGTACTCTGTATTACTGTTTTACTGTTAAGCAGGCCTTCGGTAATCTCGGATTACTGGCCGGTTACAGTGCTAAACCCATAGGGGCGGGTTTGGGTCGTGACAAATTTACTGAGTAATTTTTTAAGAATTCAGTGAGTAATGTACTGAGAATTTACTGGTAATTTACTAAATAATTTATAGAGAATTTGCTGAGTAATTTACAGAGAATTTACTGGAATTTACTGAGTAATTTACTGAAAATTTTCTGGTAATTTATTGATAACTGAGGAATTTACTAAGAATTTACAAAGTAACTTACTGAGAATTTATGGAGAATTTACTGAGTAATTTATTGAGTAATTTAATAGGAATTTACTAAGAAATTTACTAAGAATTTACGGAGTAATTTATTGAGTAATTTACTTAGAATTTACTAAGTAATTTTTAAGAATTTACTGAAAATTTACTGCGAATTTACTAGTAATTTTCGTAGAATTTACTAAGTAATTTACAGAGAATTTACTGAGTAATTTATTGAGAATTTATTGGGAATTTCCTGCGTAACTTACTGAGAATTTATTGAGAATTTACAGAGTAATTTACTGAGGAATTTATTTTGTAATTTAATGAGAATTTACTGAGTAATTTACTAAGGAATTCATTGAGTAACTTGCTGAGAATTCATTAAGTAATTTATTAAGAATTTACTGAGTAATATATTGAGAATTTACTGGGAATTCCCCATGTAATTTACTAAGAATTTACTAAGAAATTAATTGAGTAATTTGCTAAAACTTTACTGAGTAATTTACTTAGCAATATGCTGAGAATTCGCTGGGAATTTAACGTGTAATTTTATTGAGAATTTATCGAGAATTACATAGAATTTATTGAGTAATTTACTAAGAATTTACTAGGAATGTACTAAGAATTTACTGAGAATTCACTTAGTAATTTACCGAGAATTTACTAGTTATTTACTGAGACTTTACTGAGTAATTTGCTGAGAATTTACTGAATAATTTACTGAGAATTTACTGAGAATTTTGTGAGTAATTTACTAAGAATTTATTGAGTAATTTTCTGAGAATTTACTAGTAATTTGCTGAGAATTTACTAGAAATTCACTGAGTAATTTACATAGAATTTACTGGTAATTTATTGAGAATTTACTGGAAATTTATTGAGAATTTACTGAGAATTTACCCGTAATTCACTAAGAATTTAAGGAGTAATTTACTGAGAATTTAATGAGAATTTCTGGAAATTTACAGAGAATTTACTAACAATTTACTGAGTAATTTGTTGAGAATTTTCTAAGTAATTTACTGAGAATTTACAAAGAATTTACTGAGTAATTTATTGAGAATTTATAGATTAATTTACTGAGAATTTATTGGCAATTTATTGAGATTTTACTAAGAATTTAGTGAGAAATTTATGGAGAATTTACTGAGTAAGTTACTGAGAATTTACTGAGTAATTTACAATATAATTTATTGAGAATTTACTAAGGAATTTACTTGGAATTTAATGAGTACATAATAATTTACTGAGAAATTTATTGAGTAATTTACTGAGCATTTACTAGGTAATGGACTAAGAATTTACAAGGAATTCACTGAGTAATTTACAGATTAATTTAATGAGTAATTTATTGAGAATTTACTGCGTAATTTACTGAGCAATTACTGAGAATTTTTTGAGTAATTTTCTAAGAAATTAACAGAGAATTTACTGAGTAATTTATTTAGAATTTACTAAGTATTTTACTCAAAATTTACTGAGTAATTTATTGAAAATTTACTGAGTAATTTACTGAGAATTTTATTAGTAATTTACTGGGAATGTACTGAGAATTTATTAGGAATTCACTGAGTTATTTACTGAGAATTTAATTATAATTTATTGAGAATTTAATAAGCAATTTATTGGGAATTTACTTAGTAATTTATTGTGGAATTTTATGGTAATTTACTGAAAATTTTCTGAATAATTAACTTAGGGATTTTTTTGAGAAATTTGCTGAAAATTTACCGAGTAATTTACTGTGAATTTACTGTGAATTCACTAAGTAGTTTACTGAGAATTTATTGAGAAATTTGTTGAGTAATTTGCTAAGAATTTATTGAGTAATTTACTTAGGAATTTATTAAGTAATTTGCTGAGAATTTACTGAGTAATTTACTAAGGAATTTATTGACTAATTTGCTTAGAATTTAATAAGTAATTTACTGAGAATTTACTGAGAAATTTGTTGAGAATTTACTGACTAATTTACTGAGCAATTTATTGAGAAATTTGTTGAAAATTTACTGAGTAATTTACTACGGAATTTATTTAGTAATTTACTAAGAATTTATTGAGTAATGTACTGAGAATTTACTGAGTAATTTATTGGAAATTTACTGAGAAATTTAATAAGAATTTACTAAGTAATTTACTTCGAATTTTTTGAGTAATTTACTGAGAATTTACTGTGTAATTTATTGGGAATTTATTGTTTAATTTCCTGAGAATTTCCCCAAAATTTATTAATAATTTATTGGGTAATTTACTAAAGATTTACTGGGAATTTTCTAAAAATTTATTGGGGATTCACTAACTAATTTACTGAGAATTTACTAGTAATTTACTAAGAAATTACTAAGTAGTTTACTGGTTATTTACTACGCAATTTAATGAGAATTTACTGGGAATTTCCTGAGTAATTTATTGATAATTTACTGAGTAATTTACTGATAATTTCCAGAGAATTTACAGAGTAATTTACTAAGAAATGACTGAGTAATTTACTAAGAATTTACTGGTAATTTACATGCAATTTACTAAGGAATTTACTGAGAATTTATTGAGTAATTTACTGAGAATTTACTTTCAAATTTACTGAGTAATTTACTGAGAATATACTCAATAATTTACTGAGAATTTACACAGTAATTTTTTGAGAATTTGCTGAGCAGTTTACTAAGAATTTATTGAATAATTTACTACGAATTTACTTAGTAATTTGTTGAGAATTTACTGGTAATTTACTCAGAATTTTCTCGGAATTCCCTGAGTAATCTACTAAGAATTTACTGATAATGTGTTGTGAATTTGCTGGGAATTTACTGTAACAACCCTCATTCTCGACTTAGCTATACTTGCATACATCTGTGTATGATCTTGTCTTGATGTGTTATGAGTCTTATTGATCTTGTTTCGACTTGCCATGTTTAAGTATTGCTTGTTTGATTTTGATCCTTGCTCGGTCGTGGCCGAGATCACCTTGAACATTAGTTCACTTTTGAACTTTTATACTTAGAATCGTTTTGGAACCTTGGTTGACCTTCACCTTCACCTCGGCATGCCTGCCGAGATGTCACCCTTTGGGCCGGAGTGCTTAGAGCCTAGGCCGAGATGTTTTGCATTAGTACTCCTTACCTGGGGTAGGTATGACCTAGGCCGAGATGTGGCACACCCAGGCCAAGGTGTGGTACAGCTTAGTCAAGTGTCGTCCTCCCTAGCCGACGTCTTTGTTATCCAGTTGCCGAGGATTTGACCTTGGCCGATGTCCTTGATTGCCGACACGCTTCGCCTCAGCGTGTTGAGTACGCTTTGTCAGAGACTTGTCTTGTCAATCAGTCACCTTTTGGGCTGAGCCAACCCGGTGACGACACGTGTCCGAGCTGAAGCTTTAAGCAGCTGACAGCCTTAGAGACAAATCATTTTGTCTCAATCTTTGTTTGTTTTAGAGAGGGAAGCTCTCAAGTTTGAAGGAAGAACTCTAGAGAGAGAAGTGGAGTTCGAGCTTGATCTTGGAAGATCAAACCGTTAGATTTGAGCCTTGAGGTGAGATTCTTGCTCTACTTGATTTGTTCTTATTGGTTATCAAGCTGCATTGCATGATTGAGTTTGTTTTGCATGCCATGCAACGATTTGAAGTTGGTTTTGAATGAAAAAGATGATATTCATGTGTTCTTGAATAAAGTCTTGTTTTGATCCGAAAGTTTGGAACAAGAACTATGTTTTGTGTTCGTTCTTGCATGCTTTTGTACGGGAGCCAGGTCCATGTTTTGAGCTCTTGCATGGGACCTCAGATTTTGAGTGCATAAAAGTTATGATTTCCAGCATGCATGTTCTTGATGTTCTTGATTAATTGTCCTTAGCATTCTTCAAAGGGAAACCCAGGTTTTCCCCGACTTCGTTTTGTACTTGGCCATCGGGTTCACACCTCGGCGAGGAGGTGTGGGACCTCGGCTAGGTTGGATTGTACCCAGTATGTTTCCATGAGATGGAAAACAGCATTTTGACTCTTGACATACTTTGCTTTGCTTTTGACTTGGATCCGGCGAGAGTGCCGAGATCCTTATGTGCATACGAAGCTCGTTTTGAGAATATGAATTGCCATGTGATTGTAGGACTTTGATCTTTGCTTGAGCCTACACTTGAAGACCGAGGTGAGTGGTGCTTTTAATAAAGCTATGTTATAAAGCTTTTGATAAATCTTGCTTGTTTCGCTTGATAAAAGTATTTGCTACGCATGAATGACTAGCCTATTTTGATGTGATGAATATGAGCTTGTTTGATGGTATTCTTGAAAGTCCCTTGTGCTGGAGGACGTTAAACTTTCGCAGCACTAAGAGTTAAAAAGGGTAAGTATGAGCTTGTCTTGATGATGTCCTTGTAATAAGTTTGAACCTTGTTTTGATATCCTTAGAAAGTCCCTTGTACTGGAGGACTCTAAACTTTCGCAGTACCATCTTGTTAAAAAGGATACGGTCCTTTCTTGAAAAGATAAGTGTTAAAGCGGGCTACGGGCCTAAGTAACACCAGTCCCTTGTGCTAGAGGACTTTAAACTTTCGCAGCACCGCTTGGTGAAAAAGGGCTGCGGGCCTGAGTCACATAAGATGGTCAAAAGGGGCTACGGGCCTAAGTGACATGAGATAGTGAAAAAGGGCTACGGGCCTAAGTCACATAAGCAACAGGTTTGGTAAGATTGTGCTTGATGAATATGGTTCACCCCCTTGACTTGACACAGCTGTTATGAATTGCCTGGAGGAGGACCTCGGCTACTACTTGTATGATCTCGGAAATGCTTTGACTTGTAAGACTTGCTAGATGAATACGGTTCATCTCTTGATTTGATATAACTTGTTATGTTTTGCTTCGGGTGGAACCTCGGCTAACACTTGAATGGTTTGGTATGCTTTGTTTTGAAAGACTTCGGCTATTATTCATGCAAACCTTTATTTCTAGTACCATTCACTGAGTTCCCAAGCTCACCCCTCTCTATATATATGTAGGTGATGAGCAGGGCGGCGACGACGCCTAGAAGTACTTGTAAAGCTTGTTTTGGAATTTTTGCATATATCGGCCTTGTTTTGTGATTACCTCGGCATTGCGTATTTACATCGGCAGATCTTGAAAATTATGCTTCTTTGCTTGTAATCGTTGTATTTTGTATAGGTCGGCTGAGAAGCCTTTTGATCAGGATGTAACTTGACTTTTGTTTTGTTAGCTGCCGAAGTGCAGTCATGTTCTGTATGTCATCACATTTGATCTATGCACTGCTCTTATGGACCATTTATATTTGATTTATTGCTTCCGCACTTGTAAGCCCCATATGTTATACTCTGTTGTGTGTGAACTTTTGTAAGAGGCCTTTGGTGAATCTCGGATTTACTGGCCATCTCGGCACCAAACTACTAGGGGCGGTTTGGGGTCGTGACAGAGTGGTATCAGAGCACAAGTTCCTCATAGTACGTTATTCACACACCTTGAGTCCTAAAGAGCATAGGATTCCCCTTAGAAAGATGTTAAGACTGCATCATAGTGCTTGCTAATTGAACAAGGTGTGCATTGTCTTGACATGTTTGTTTGTTGCTTGCCTATGTGATTATTTGCTTGTTTTGCTTAAAAGTCACCCTTTGTAAACTCATAGCATCATGAGGAGAGGTAGACCTCCACTTGGCCGAGATAGGCCCGAAGACAGATTGGACCGACTGGAAAGGTTATTTGAAGGTTTGGCCCGCGAGATGAGACAAACCAGGCAGCCGTATGCTAGTGCTGCTTCGACTCAGGCCGAGCAGACAAACGGCCGAAATGTAAATTCTCAGTAAATTACTCTGTAATTTACTAGGATTTCACAGTGTAATTTACTGAGCAATTTATACAGTAATTAGCTGAGAATTTATTGAGGAATTTACTGAGAATTTACTGAGTAATTTACTTTGAATGTACTGAGTAATTTACGGGGAATTTATTGACTAATTTACTGAGAATTTACCGATAATTTATAAAAAATTTACTGATAATTTACTGAGTAATTTACCGAGAATTTACTGAGTAATTTACTTGGAATTTACTTAGTGATTTATTGGGAATTTATTAAGTAATTTACGTAGTAATTTACTAAGAATTGACTAAGTAATTTACTGAGAATTTACTAATAATTTACTGGGATATTACTGAGAATTTACTCCGAATTTATTTAGTAATTTAATAAGAATTTACAGAGTAATTTACTGAGAATTTACATGTAATTTATTAAGAATTTTTGAAAAAATTACTACGAATTTGCTGAGAATTTGTTGAGTAATTTATAGAGAATTTACGGGGAATTTACTAAGTAATTTATTAATAATTTACTAAGTAACTTATTGAGAATTTACTGAGCAATTTACTAAGGAATTTATCGAGTAATTTAATGGTAATTTACTGTCACGACCCCACCCTGCCCCTAGTAGGATGGTGCCGTGATGGCCAGTAATCCGTAATTACCGAAGGCCAACTTACAAGATCAAACACAATCAGAGTATAACATATGGGGCTTACAAATGCGGAAGCAATAAATCAAATACAAGTGGTCCATAAGAGCTGTGCATAGATCAAATGATATGGCACTCATAATAAATTCACAGTCAGTCTGATAATTAAAATACGTAATACAAATCTTGACCAAAAGGCTTCTAAAGCCGACATGTGCAATTACAAAAGATTACAAGCCAAAGAAGCATATTCTTCAAGATCTGCCGATGTAAATACAATTGCCGACATGAATACAAAACAGCCGACGTATAACAAGTTATGCCGACATCACAAGAATCCAAAACCAAGCTTTGCAAAATACATCTAGGCGTCGCCGCCGACCTGCTCATCACCTACATATATATAGAGGGGTGAGTATGGAAACTCAGTGAATGGTACTAATAATAAAGGTTTTGCATGAACAACAGCCGAAGTCTTTTCAAAACAAAACATGCCAAAACCACACAAGGATTAGCCGAGGTCTTTCCAAGCAAATACATCAAAACTCTATCAAATCAAAGGATGAACCGTATTCATCTGTCAAATCTTACATGCCTCAAGGGATGTCCACTGACATCGGCACAACACAAAACAAGCTTCCCGAACAAGAAATCCACGCGGTAAACCGTCAGTGGCTAAACAAGACGATCCGTGATCGATTAATCAAGGGTACTGCGAAAGTTTAAAGTCCTCCAGCACAAGGGACTGTGTCACTTAGGCCCGTAGCCCTTTTTGACAAACTTACATCACTTAGGCCCGTAGCCATTTTTCTCGACGAACTTATGTCACTTAGGCCCGTAGCCCTTTTTGACAAAGTGGTGCTGCGAAAGTTTAGAGTCCTCCAGCACAAGGGACTTGTGTTACTTAGGCCCGTAGCCCCTTTTAACACATTGGCTTTTCCAAGAAAGGACCGTATCCTTTGTGCACAAGGGTGCTGCGAAAGTTTAGAGTCCTCCAGCACAAGGGACTTTACAAAGATACCATCAAAACAAGGCTCATACTTATTACAAAGATATCATCAAAACAAAGCTTATGCTTGACCTTTTATACTTAGTGCTGCAAAAGTTTAGAGTCCTCCAGCACTAGGGACTTTCAAGAATATCATCAAAACAAAGCTTATACTCATTACATCAAAATAGGCTAATCATTCATGCTTATCAAACACTTTCATCAAACGAAGCAAACAAGATTTATCAAAACAGTATAACATAGCTTTATTAAAAGCACCACTCACCTTGGTCTTCTTGGGTGAAGGCTCAAAGCAAGATCAAAGTCCTGACAATCACAAGGCAAATCACATTCTCAAAACAAGCTTCATATGCATGTAATGATCTCGGCACTCTCACCGAGTCCAAGTCAATAACAAAACAAAACATGCTGAGGGTCAAAACACTGCTTTTCCATCTCGTGGAAACAAACTGGGTACTATCCAGGTTTAGCCGAGGTCCCACACCTTCTCGTCGAGGTGTGAACCCGATGGCCACATACAAAACGAAATCGGGAAAAACCTGGGTTCCCTTTGAAGAATGCAAAGGACAAAATCATCAAGAACATCAAGAATATGCATGCTGGAGTTCATAACTAGCATATTCAAAATCTGAGATCCCATGCAAAGAGCTCAAAACATGGACCTGGGTACCCGTACAAGAAAACATGCAAGACCAAACACAAAAACATGGTTCTTGTTCCACACTTTCGGATCAAAACGAGACTTTACTCAAGAACACATGAACATCATCTTTCTCTTTCAAAACCAACTTCAAATCGTTGCATGGCATGCAAAACAAACTCAATCATGCAATGCAGCTTGATAACCAATAAGAGTAACCAAAGTAGAGCAAGAATCTAACCTCAAAACTCAAATCTAACGGTTCGATCTTCCAAGATCGAGCTCGAAACTCCACTTCTCACTCTAGAACTCTTTCTTCTTCCTTGAGAGTTTCTCTTTCTAAAAACAAAGATTTGAGACAAAATGATTTGTCTCCAAGTCTGTCAGCTGTCTATACACACAGCTCAGACACGTGGCTCAACCGGGTTGGCTCAACCCAAAAGGTGACTGATTGATAAGACAAGTCTCTGACAAGGCGTACTCAGCAAGCTAAGGCAAAGCACATCCGCAATCAAGGACATCGGCTAAAGACAAAGCGTCGGCGAAGGTAACAAAGACGTCGGCTAGGGAGGTCGACACCTGACTAAGCCGCGCCACACCTCGGGCTAGGCCACACCTGCCCTGGACCAAAATCACCAAGCGCAAAACATCTCGGCCTGGATGGTGACATCTCGGCAAACACGCCGGGGTGAAGATGGAGGTCAACGGACGGTTCCAAAACGATCCTAAGTACAAAGGTTCAAAAATGAACTAGACTGAGTTGACCTCGGCCACACACACACCAAGCAAGGAACAAGATCAAGCAAGTAACACGTAACAAAGCAAGCCGAAACAAGATTAACAAGATTTGTAACATATCAAGACAAGGTCATACATGGATGTATGCAAATATAGTTAAGTCAAGAATGAGGGTTGTTACATCCTACCCCCCTTAAAGAAGTTTGGTCCCCAAACTTAAGTTACCTTGTTCCAAGAACAATTCTGGATGTCGAATTCTCATTTCCTCTTCCATTTCCCACGTGGCATCCTTGCCGTAATGCTCTTTCCATTCAATCTTTACCATGGGTATCGACTTGTTTCTCAACTGTCGAACTTGTCTGTCGATAATACACATCGGCCTCTCTTTATAGCCCAAATCCTCATTAACTTCGATCCCAGAATAATCAATCACATGCAGTGGATCTCGAATATACTTCCTCAACATTGAAACATGAAACACATTATGGACTTGGCTTAACTCTGGTGGCAAAGCAAGTCTGTAAGCAACGGAGTTAACCTTGTCAAGGATTTCAAATGGCCCAATATAACGAGGTGCCAACTTACCTTTCTTCCCAAATCTGGAAACTCCTTTCATTGGCGAAACTTTCAGGAATACGTGGTCCCCAACTTCGAATTCTAATTCACTTTTCCTCTGGTCGACGTAACTCTTTTGTCGGTTCTGGGCAGTTTTAATCCTCTGCTGAATAAGTTTAATCTTCTCTGTTGTTACTTGAATTACCTCGGGACCAAGCAGAGCTTTGTCTCCAACTTCGGTCCAACATATCGGCGATCTACATTTCCTTCCGTACAAAGCTTCATATGGTGCCATGCCAATGGTAGCTTGATAACTGTTGTTATAAGCAAATTCCACTAAGGGCAAATGCACTCCCCAACTCCCCTGGAAGTCCAAAACACAAAGCCTAAGCATATCCTCAAGTGTCTGAATTGTTCTCTCTGTCTGACCATCTGTCTGGGGATGAAAAGCTGTACTAAATCTCAATTCGGCTCCAAAAGCTCTCTGTAGACTCTGCCAGAATCTGGAAACAAACTTCGGATCTCGATCTGATACTATCGACATCGGCGCTCCATGGAGTCTAACAATCTCGTTCACATATAACAAGGCAAGTTGGTCGGCACTGAAGGTAGTCTTAACAGGCAAAAAGTGCGCTGACTTAGTTAATCTATCAACAACAACCCAAATCGAGTCCATACCTTTCGGTGTCTTCGGCAAGCCAATCACAAAGTCCATGGAGATATGTTCCCATTTCCACTCAGGAATCGGCAAAGGTTGAAGAAGTCCTGCTGGTCTCTGATGTTCTGCTTTCACTTGTTGGCAATGCAAACACTGGGACACGAATTCAGCTATTTCCCTTTTCATGTTCGGCCACCAGAAGGTCTGTTTCACATCTTGATACATTTTGGTATTTCCTGGATGAACAGCAAACTTGGAAGCATGAGCTTCTTGCAAAATTTTTCTCTTTAACTCTGGGACATCGGCTACACACAACCTTCCTCCAAACTTGAGTACTTGGTTCTCAATAGAGTACCCTGATCTCGGCTTTGTAACAATCTCATCGGCTACCCTTTTGAAGAACGCATCCTCCATCTGTCTAGCCTTTACTTCTTCAACAATAGTTGGTTCCACTGATATCACTGTTAGACATGCTAGACTCCCAACTGTCTTTCTACTTAGTGCGTCGGCTACGCTGTTAGCCTTTCCTGGGTGATATTGAATTTGCATATCGTAGTCCTTCAGCAACTCAAGCCATCTCCTCTGCCTCAAATTCAATTCATTCTGAGTGAACAGGTACTTTAGACTCTTATGATCTGTAAAAACCTGACAAGAAGCTCCATACAAGTAATGACGCCAAATCTTTAAAGCAAATACAACAGCTGCTAACTCCAAATCATGGGTAGGATAGTTCTTTTCATATGGCTTCAGCTGACGAGATGCATATGCTATGACCCTACCCTTTTGCATTAATACACAGCCCAAACCCTTATGCGATGCATCACTATAGATATGAAACTCTTCATTACCTGATGGAAGTACAAGCACTGGTGCTGTAACTAACCTCGTCTTCAGTTCTTGGAAAGCTGACTCCCGATCTTCAGTCCATTCATACGGTGCTCCCTTCTTAGTCAGTTGCGTCAATGGAACTGTAATCCTTGAGAAATCTTTCACAAACTTCCTGTAATAACCTGCCAAACCCAGAAAACTCCGAACCTCGGACACATTAGTCGGCCTCGACCAATTCACTACGGCTTCAACTTTGCTAGGATCAACCGAGATACCCTCTTCATTAATCACATGACCCAAAAACGAGATAGTAGACAGCCAAAACTCACATTTGTTAAACTTAGCATACAGTTTTCGGCTTCTCAAAATCTGTAAGGCAAGTCTTAAATGATTCTCATGTTCAGTTTCACTCTTGGAATAGATCAATATATCATCAATGAAGACGACTACAAATTCATCTAAGTATGGCTTGAAGACTCTGTTCATTAAATCCATGAATGCAGCAGGGGCATTGGTCACTCCAAAAGGCATTACTAAAAACTCGTAATGGCCATATCTTGTCCGAAAAGCAGTCTTCTCAACATCCTCGGCTTTAACTTTAAGCTGGTGATAACCCGACCTAAGGTCAATCTTAGAAAAGACTCGTGCTCCTTGTAGCTGATCAAGCAAATCATCAATCCTAGGTAATGGGTACTTATTCTTAATAGTAACCTTATTGAGTTCTCTATAGTCGATACAAAGACGGAGTGTACCATCCTTTTTCTTGACAAATAAAACGGGTGCTCCCCATGGTGAAGTGCTCGGCCTAATGAATCCCTTATTCAACAATTCTTGCAATTGCAGTTTCAGTTCCCTAAGTTCAGCTGGGGCCATTCTATATGGTGTTTTGGAGATCGGCTGTGTTCCCGACATGATATCGACAGTAAACTCTATTTCTCTATCAACTAAGTGACCAGGCAAGTCATTCGGAAAGACGTCGGCAAATTCATTAACAACAGGGATGTCGGCCAAATTAGCATTTCCATTCTGACTACTCAGTATACTACACAGATAACCCTTACACCCTTTTTGGACTAACTTATAGGCTTTCAGGGATGAGATCAAATAAGGTGGGGGCTGTCACGACCCCAAACCGCCCCTAGTAGTTTGGTGCCGAGATGGCCAGTAAATCCGAGATTCACCAAAGGCCTCTTACAAAAGTTCACACACAACAGAGTATATATATATAGGGGGCTCACACATGCGGAAGCGATAAAACAAAATACACGTGGTCCTTGAGAGCAGTGCATAGATCAAATGTGGTGACATACAGAGCATGACTACACTTCGGCAGCTAACAAAACAAACTCCAAGTTACATCCTGATCAAAAGGCTTCTCAGCCGACATATACAAAATACAACGATTACAAGCAAAGAAGCATAATTTTCAAGATCTGCCGACGTGAATACACAATGCCGAGGTAATCACAAAACAAGGCCGATATATGCAAAAATCCCAAAACAAGCTTTGCAAGTACTTCTAGGCGTCGCCGCCGTCATGCTCATCACCTACATATATATAAAGAGGGGTGAGCTTGGGAACTCAGTGAATGGTACTAGAAATAAAGGTTTGCATGAATAATAGCCGAAGTCTTTTCAAAACAAAGCATACCAAACCATTCAAGCGTTAGCCGAGGTTCCATCCAAAGCAAAACATAGCAAGTTATATCAAATCAAGGGATGAACCGTATTCATCTAGCAAGTCTTACAAGTCAAAGCATCTCCGAGATCATACAAGTAGTAGCCGAGGTCCTCCTCCAGGCAAATCATAACAAGCTGTATCAAATCAAGGGGGTGAACCATATTCCTCAAGCACAATCTCACCAAACCTGTTGCTTATGTGACTTAGGCCCGTAGCCCTTTTTCACTATCTCATGTCACTTAGGCCCGTAGCCCTTTTTGACCATCTTATGTGACTCAGGCCCGCAGCCCTTTTTCACCAAGCGGTGCTACGAAAGTTTAAAGTCCTCTAGCACAAGGGACTGGTGTTACTTAGGCCCGTAGCCCGCTTTAACACTTATCTTTTCAAGAAAGGACCGTATCCTTTTTAACAAGATGGTACTGCGAAAGTTTAGAGTCCTCCAGTACAAGGGACTTTCTAAGGATATCAAAACAAGGCTCAAACTCATTACAAGGACATCATCAAGACAAGCTCATACTTACCCTTTTTAACTCTTAGTGCTGCGAAAGTTTAACGTCCTCCAGCACAAGGGACTTTCAAGAATACCATCAAACAAGCTCATATTCATCACATCAAAATAGGCTAGTCATTCATGCGTAGCAAATACTTTTATCAAGCGAAACAAGCAAGATTTATCAAAAGCTTTATAACATAGCTTTATTAAAAGCACCACTCACCTCGGTCTTCAAGTGTAGGCTCAAGCAAAGATCAAAGTCCTACAATCACATGGCAAATCATATTCTCAAAACGAGCTTCGTATGCACATAAGGATCTCGGCACTCTCGCCGGATCCAAGTCAAAAGCAAAGCAAAGTATGTCAAGAGTCAAAATGCTGTTTTCCATCTCATGGAAACATACTGGGTGCAATCCAGCCTAGCCGAGGTCCCACACCTCCTCGCCGAGGTGTGAACCCGATGGCCAAGTACAAAACGAAGTCGGGGAAAACCTGGGTTTCCCTTTGAAGAATGCTAAGGACAATTAATCAAGAACATCAAGAACATGCATGCTGGAATCATAACTTATATGCATTCAAAATCTGAGGTCCCATGCAAAGAGCTCAAAACATGGACCTGGGTTCCCGTACAAAAGCATGTAAGAACGAACACAAAAACATAGTTCTCGTTCCAAACTTTCGGATCAAACAAGACTTTATTCAAGAACACATGAATATCATCTTTTTCATTCAAAACCAACTTCAAATCGTCGCATGCAAAACAAACTCAATCATGCAATGCAGCTTGATAACCAATAAGAACAAATCAAGTAGAGCAAGGATCTCACCTCAAGGCTCAAATCTAACGGTTTGATCTTCCAAGATCAAGCTCGAACTCCACTTCTCTCTCTAGAGTTCTCCCTTCAAACTTGAGAGCTTCTCTCTCTAAAACAAAACAAAGATTGAGACAAAATGATTTGTCTCTAAGGCTGTCGGCTGCTTAAAGCTTCAGCTCGGACACGTGTCATCACCGGGTTGGCTCAGCCCAAAAGGTGACTGATTGATAAGACAAGTCTCTGACAAAGCGTATTCAGCACGCTTGCTAGCAAAACACATCGGCAAACAAGGACATCGGCCAAGGTCATATCCTCGGCAAACTGGATAACAAAGACGTCGGCTAGGGAGGACGACACTTGACTAAGCTGTACCACACCTTGGCCTGGGTGTGCCACATCTCGGCCTAGGTCATACCTGCCCCAGGTAAGGAGTACTAATGCAAAACATCTCGGCCTAGGCTCTAAGCACTCCGGCCCAAAGGGTGACATCTCGGCAAGCATGCCGAGGTGAAGGTGATGATCAACCAAGGTTCCAAAACGATTCTAAGTATAAAAGTTCAAAAGTGAACTAATGCTCAAGGTGATCTCGGCCACAACCGAGCAAGGATCAAAATCAAGCAAGCAATACTTAAACATGGCAAGTCGTAACAAGATCAATAAGATTCATAACACATCAAGACAAGATCATACATAGATGTATGCAAGTATAGCTAAGTCGAGAATGAGGGTTGTTACATCCTACCCTCCTTAAAGAAGTTTGGTCCCCAAACTTAAGTTACCTTGTTCCAAGAACAGTCCTGGATGTCGAATTCTCATTTCTTCTTCCATTTCCCATGTGGCATCCTTGCCGTAATGTTCTTTCCATTCAATCTTCACCATTGGTATCGACTTGTTTCTCAACTGTCTAACTCGTCTGTCAATAATACACATCGGCTTCCCTTCATAGCCCAAATTCTCATTAACTTCAATCCCAGAATAATCAATCACATGCTGTGGATCTCGAATGTACTTCCTTAACATCGAAACATGAAACACATTATGAACTTGGCTCAATTCTGGTGGCAAAGCAAGTCTGTATGCAACTAAGTTGACCTTGTCAAGAATTTCGAATGGCCCAATATAACGAGGTGCTAATTTACCTTTCTTGCCAAATCTGGAAACCCCTTTCATTGGCGAAACTTTTAGGAATACATGATCTCCCACTTCAAATTCTAACTCATTCATTCTCTGGTCGGCGTAGCTCTTCTGTCTGCTCTGTGCAGTTCTAATCCTTTGTTGAATAAGTTTGATCTTCTCTGTTGTTACTTGAATTACCTCGGGACCAAGCAGAGCTTTGTCCCCAACTTCGGTCCAACATATCGGCGATCTACACTTTCTTCCGTACAAAGCTTCATATGGCGCCATGCCAATGCTAGCTTGATAGCTGTTGTTGTAAGCAAATTCCACTAAAGGCAAATGCATTCCCCAACTTCCTTGGAAGTCCAATACACAAAGTCTCAGCATATCTTCAAGTGACTGAATTGTTCTCTCTGTTTGCCCATCTGTTTGAGGATGAAAAGCAGTACTAAATCTCAACTCGGCTCCAAAAGCCTTCTGTAGACTCTGCCAAAATCGGGAAACAAACTTCGGATCTCGGTCCGACACAATTGACATCGGCACTCCATGAAGTCTAACTATCTCGTTCACATATAACAAGGCAAGCTGATCGGCACTGAAGGTGGTCTTAACAGGCAAAAAGTGTGCTGATTTAGTTAATCTATCAACTATAACCCAAATTGAATCCATTCCTTTCGGTGTTTTTGGCAAAGCAACCACAAAATCCATGGAGATGTGCTCCCATTTCCACTCAGGAATCGGCAAGGGTTGTAGAAGTCCTGCTGGTCTTTGATGTTCTGCTTTTACTCGTTGACAATGCAAACACTGAGACACGAATTCGGCTATCTCTCTTTTCATATTTGGCCACCAAAAGGTTTGTTTCACATCTTGATACATCTTGGTATTCCCTGGATGAACAGCAAATTTAGAACCATGAGCCTCCTGCAAAATTCTCCTTTTTAATTTTGAAACGTCGGCCACACACAGTCTTTCTTCAAACTTAAGCACTTGGTTCTCAATAGTGTACCCTGATCTCGGCCTTGTATCAATCTCTTCGGCTACCTTCCTGAAGAATTCATCCTCCATTTGTCTCGCCTTTACTTCCTCAATAATAGTTGGTTCCGCTGAAACAACGGTTAGACACGCCAAATTCCCAACTGACTTTCTGCTCAACGCGTCGGCTACGCTGTTAGCTTTTCCTGGGTGATATTGAATTTGCATATCGTAGTCTTTCAACAACTCGAGCCATCTTCTCTGCCTCAAATTCAATTCTTTCTGCGTGAACAGGTACTTCAAACTCTTGTGATCTGTAAAAACCTGACAAGAAGCTCCATACAAGTAGTGACGCCAAATTTTTAAAGCAAATACAACAGCTGCTAACTCCAAATCATGGGTAGGATAATTCTTTTCATGTGGCTTCAACTGACGGGATGCGTAGGCTATGACCTTACCTTTTTGCATTAATACACAACCCAAACCCCTGTGTGATGCATCACTATAGACATGAAACTCTTCATTACCTGATGGAAGTACAAGTACTGGTGCTGTAACCAACCTCGTCTTCAATTCCTGGAAAGCTGACTCCCGATCTTCAGTCCATTCGTACAGTGCTCCCTTCTTGGTTAGTTGTGTCAATGGGACTGCAACCCTTGAGAAATCCCTCACAAACTTCCTATAGTAACCTGCCAAACCCAGAAAACTGCGAACCTCGGAAACATTAGTCGGCCTCAGCCAATTCACTACGGCCTCAATTTTGCTAGGATCAACTGAGATACCCTCTTCATTAATCACATGACCCAAGAATGAGATAGTAGAAAGCCAAAACTCACACTTGCTAAACTTAGCATACAATTTCCGGTTTCTCAAAATCTGTAGAGCAAGTCTCAAATGATTCTCATGTTCAGTTTCACTCTTGGAATAGATTAATATATCATCAATGAAGACGACTACAAACTCATCTAAGTGTGGCTTGAAGACTCTGTTCATTAAATCCATAAATGCAGCAGGGGCATTGGTTACTCCAAAAGGCATCACTAGAAATTCATAGTGGCCATATCTTGTCCGAAAAGCAGTCTTCTCAACATCCTCGGCTTTAACTTTAAGCTGATGGTAGCCCGACCTAAGGTCTATCTTAGAAAAGACACGTGCTCCGTGTAGCTGATCAAGCAAATCATCAATCCTAGGTAGTGGGTATTTGTTCTTAATGGTGACCTTGTTAAGTTCTCTGTAGTCGATGCAAAGGCGAAGTGAGCCATCCTTTTTCTTAACAAATAAAACGGGTGCTCCCCAAGGTGAAGTGCTCGGCCTAATAAACCCTTTATCTAATAGCTCCTGTAACTGCAGTTTCAATTCTCTAAGTTCAGCTGGAGCCATTCTATACGGTGTTTTAGAGATCGGCTGCGTTCCCGACATGATATCAATAGTAAACTCTATTTCTCTATCGACCAAGTGGCCAGGTAAATCATTAGGAAAGACATCAGCGAATTCACTAACAACTGGGATGTCGGCTAAACTAACATTTCCATCCTGATCCTTCAATATACTACACAAATAACCTCGGCACCCTTTTTGAATTAACTTACAGGCTCTAACGGATGAGATCAAATAAGGTGGGGGCACTACCCCTTTACCATGGAAAATAACCTCGGCCAAGTTTGGGGGTTTCAATGTAACACTCTTCGAAACATAATCAATGAATGCATGATTTGCTATTAACCAATCCATTCCCGATATAACATCAAAATGATCTATATCTAGAGGCATTAAATCAACTGGCAGTTCAACATTCTCAACAACAACAACACATGCTCTATAAATGGATGCAACAATCACGGATCTCCCAGACGGAGTAGACACAGATAGCACATAATCAAGAGGTTCTAGGTTCCTATTAATCTTCTCGGCAAACTTAGTAGAAACAAACGAGTGCGTAGAACCCGAATCAACTAACACATAAGCATCTCGGGAGCAAATTAGAAGTATACCTGACACCACGGTTTCAGTATTCTGAGTATCTCCTGGCACTAGTGCAAACACTCTGCCCTGCCTCATCGGCCCTTTTTCAGCATTACCCTTCTGGACGGTGCCCGAGGTGTTCTCACCTTTCTTGCTGTTGTCAGTCTTTCCCTTAGGACAATCTCTCACGTAATGCCCCATTTCACCACACTCATAACAGGCCCCAGACGTCCGACGACAAACTCCGGAATGCTGCTTCCCACAATCTGGGCACATCGGCTTAGCATTACCTTCCTGCCTTCGATAACTAGTACTGCCCATGTTCGGTCTCTTCTTGGCGCCCGACTGTGCTCGGCTACTGTCATAATTCTGTCTCTTCCTCTGGTTCTCTCCCGAGCCCTGGTATCTGTTCAAGTTAGCCTCGGCCAAAATGGCTTTGTCCAATACTTCGGCGTAGGTCGGTAGGTCGTGCAAGTTAACCCGATCTTGAATCGGTACTCGGAGTCCACTTTCAAACTTCCTTGCCTTCATATACTCATCGTTAGCCATGTGAGGTACAAACCTCACTAATTCAGTAAAGGCACGATCATATTCTGCTACTGTTCGGTTGCCCTGAGACAAGGTCTGAAATTCCGTAGCCTTACGGTTCCGTACACTTAATGGAAAGTGTTTCTTGTAGAACAACTCCAAAAATCTGGTCCAGGTTAAGTCTGGATTCCTTTCTCGAACCATCAACCACCATCTGCGAGCGTCATCATCCAATGTGAAGGTTGCCAATGTCACCTTCTGAGTGTCAGTGCTAGGGAAGATCTCGAACAGCTTTTCCATTTCCAAAGCCCATGCCTCAGCCTTCATCGGCTCTATACCTCCAGAGAATCTCGGGGGTCTCATCTTCTTAAACTCCCTGATCAAAGCTATTGTGCCATCCCCATATAAGGCTGGCTGTGGGGCGACTTGTGGCACTGGGGGAGGTGGAGGCGGAACTACATTTCGGCCGTTTGTCTGCTCAGCCTGAGTCGAAGTAGCACTAGCATACTGCTGCCTGGTTTGTCTCATCTCGCGGGCCAAACCTTCAAATAACCTTTCCAGTCGGTCCAATCTGTCTTCGGGCCTATCTCGGCCAAGTGGAGGTCTACCTCTCCTCATGATGCTATGAGTTTACAAAGTGTGACTTTTAAGCAAAACAAGCAAATAATCACATAGGCAAGTAACAAACAAACATGTCAAGACAATGCACACCTTGTTCAAATAGCAAGCACTATGATGCAATCTTAACATCTTTCTAAGGGGAGTCCTATGCTCTTCAGGACTCAAGGTGTGTGAATAACGTACTATGAGGAACTTGTGCTCTGATACCACTCTGTCACGACCCCAAACCGCCCCTAGTAGTTTGGTGCCGAGATGGCCAGTAAATCCGAGATTCACCAAAGGCCTCTTACAAAAGTTCACACACAACAGAGTATATATATATAGGGGGCTCACACATGCGGAAGCGATAAAACAAAATACACGTGGTCCTTGAGAGCAGTGCATAGATCAAATGTGGTGACATACAGAGCATGACTACACTTCGGCAGCTAACAAAACAAACTCCAAGTTACATCCTGATCAAAAGGCTTCTCAGCCGACATATACAAAATACAACGATTACAAGCAAAGAAGCATAATTTTCAAGATCTGCCGACGTGAATACACAATGCCGAGGTAATCACAAAACAAGGCCGATATATGCAAAAATCCCAAAACAAGCTTTGCAAGTACTTCTAGGCGTCGCCGCCGTCATGCTCATCACCTACATATATATAAAGAGGGGTGAGCTTGGGAACTCAGTGAATGGTACTAGAAATAAAGGTTTGCATGAATAATAGCCGAAGTCTTTTCAAAACAAAGCATACCAAACCATTCAAGCGTTAGCCGAGGTTCCATCCAAAGCAAAACATAGCAAGTTATATCAAATCAAGGGATGAACCGTATTCATCTAGCAAGTCTTACAAGTCAAAGCATCTCCGAGATCATACAAGTAGTAGCCGAGGTCCTCCTCCAGGCAAATCATAACAAGCTGTATCAAATCAAGGGGGTGAACCATATTCCTCAAGCACAATCTCACCAAACCTGTTGCTTATGTGACTTAGGCCCGTAGCCCTTTTTCACTATCTCATGTCACTTAGGCCCGTAGCCCTTTTTGACCATCTTATGTGACTCAGGCCCGCAGCCCTTTTTCACCAAGCGGTGCTACGAAAGTTTAAAGTCCTCTAGCACAAGGGACTGGTGTTACTTAGGCCCGTAGCCCGCTTTAACACTTATCTTTTCAAGAAAGGACCGTATCCTTTTTAACAAGATGGTACTGCGAAAGTTTAGAGTCCTCCAGTACAAGGGACTTTCTAAGGATATCAAAACAAGGCTCAAACTCATTACAAGGACATCATCAAGACAAGCTCATACTTACCCTTTTTAACTCTTAGTGCTGCGAAAGTTTAACGTCCTCCAGCACAAGGGACTTTCAAGAATACCATCAAACAAGCTCATATTCATCACATCAAAATAGGCTAGTCATTCATGCGTAGCAAATACTTTTATCAAGCGAAACAAGCAAGATTTATCAAAAGCTTTATAACATAGCTTTATTAAAAGCACCACTCACCTCGGTCTTCAAGTGTAGGCTCAAGCAAAGATCAAAGTCCTACAATCACATGGCAAATCATATTCTCAAAACGAGCTTCGTATGCACATAAGGATCTCGGCACTCTCGCCGGATCCAAGTCAAAAGCAAAGCAAAGTATGTCAAGAGTCAAAATGCTGTTTTCCATCTCATGGAAACATACTGGGTGCAATCCAGCCTAGCCGAGGTCCCACACCTCCTCGCCGAGGTGTGAACCCGATGGCCAAGTACAAAACGAAGTCGGGGAAAACCTGGGTTTCCCTTTGAAGAATGCTAAGGACAATTAATCAAGAACATCAAGAACATGCATGCTGGAATCATAACTTATATGCATTCAAAATCTGAGGTCCCATGCAAAGAGCTCAAAACATGGACCTGGGTTCCCGTACAAAAGCATGTAAGAACGAACACAAAAACATAGTTCTCGTTCCAAACTTTCGGATCAAACAAGACTTTATTCAAGAACACATGAATATCATCTTTTTCATTCAAAACCAACTTCAAATCGTCGCATGCAAAACAAACTCAATCATGCAATGCAGCTTGATAACCAATAAGAACAAATCAAGTAGAGCAAGGATCTCACCTCAAGGCTCAAATCTAACGGTTTGATCTTCCAAGATCAAGCTCGAACTCCACTTCTCTCTCTAGAGTTCTCCCTTCAAACTTGAGAGCTTCTCTCTCTAAAACAAAACAAAGATTGAGACAAAATGATTTGTCTCTAAGGCTGTCGGCTGCTTAAAGCTTCAGCTCGGACACGTGTCATCACCGGGTTGGCTCAGCCCAAAAGGTGACTGATTGATAAGACAAGTCTCTGACAAAGCGTATTCAGCACGCTTGCTAGCAAAACACATCGGCAAACAAGGACATCGGCCAAGGTCATATCCTCGGCAAACTGGATAACAAAGACGTCGGCTAGGGAGGACGACACTTGACTAAGCTGTACCACACCTTGGCCTGGGTGTGCCACATCTCGGCCTAGGTCATACCTGCCCCAGGTAAGGAGTACTAATGCAAAACATCTCGGCCTAGGCTCTAAGCACTCCGGCCCAAAGGGTGACATCTCGGCAAGCATGCCGAGGTGAAGGTGATGATCAACCAAGGTTCCAAAACGATTCTAAGTATAAAAGTTCAAAAGTGAACTAATGCTCAAGGTGATCTCGGCCACAACCGAGCAAGGATCAAAATCAAGCAAGCAATACTTAAACATGGCAAGTCGTAACAAGATCAATAAGATTCATAACACATCAAGTCAATATCATACATAGATGTATGCAAGTATAGCTAAGTCGAGAATGAGGGTTGTTACAGGGGCACTATTCCCTTACCCTGAAACGTAACCTCGGCTAAGTTTGGGGGTTTCAGTGTGACACTCTTCGAAACACAATTAATAGATGCATGATTTGCGACTAACCAGTCCATTCCCAGTATGACATCAAAATGGGTTATGTCCAAAGGAATTAGATCTACTAACAATTCAATATTCCCAATCATAACAACACATGCTCTATAAATGGATGCAACAATCATAGACTTCCCAGACGGAGTAGATACAGATAACACATAATCAAGGGGTTCTAGTTTCCTATTAATCTTCTCGGCAAACTTAGCAGATACAAACGAATGTGTAGAACCCGAATCAATCAATACATAAGCATCTTGGGAGCAAATTAGAAGTATACCTGACACCACTGTCTCAGCATTCTGAGTGTCTCCTGGCACTAGTGCAAATACTCTGCCCTACCTCATCTGTCCCTTCTGAACAAAACCCGAGGTGTTCTCACCTTTCTTGCTGGTCTCGGCCTTTGTTTTAGGACAATCTTTCACATAATGACCCACTTCTCCACATTCATAGCAAGCTCCCGACGTCCGACGGCAGACCCCGAAATGCTGCTTTCCACAATCCGAACACGTCGGCCTAGTATTACCTTCCTGCCTTGGATAACCAGTACTGCCCTTATTCATCTTCTTCTTGGTGCCCAACTGTGCTCGGCGACTGTCATGGTTCTGCCTCTTTCACGGATTCTCTCCTGAGCTCTGGTATCTGTTCAAATTAGCTTCGGCCAAAATGGCTTTGTCCAATACCTCGGCGTAAGTCGGCATATTATGCAGGTTAACCCGGTCTTGAATCGGTCCACGAAGCCCACTCTCAAATTTCCTGGCCTTCATATATTCATCATTGGCCATGTGTGGTGCGAACCTTGCCAATTCAGTAAAAGCACGGTCGTACTCCGCTACTGTTCGGTTGCCCTATGTCAAAGTCTGAAATTCGGTAGCCTTACGATTTCGAACACTTAGGGGAAAATGCTTATTGTAGAATAGTTCCAAGAATCGAGTCCAAGTTAAACCAGGATTAGTCTCCCTGATCATCATCCACCATCTTCGAGCATCGTCGTCCAAAGTAAATGCAGCCAATGTCACCTTCTGAACATCGGTGCTGGGGAAGATCTCAAACAGCTTCTCCATTTCCAAAACCCACGCCTCGGCCTTCATCGGCTCTATACCTCCAGAGAATCTCGGTGGTTTCATCTTCTTAAACTCCCTGATCAGAGCTATTGTGCCATCCCCATATAAGGCTAGCTGTGGAGGAACTTGTGGCGCTAGGGGAGGTGGAGGCGGAACTACATTTCGGCCGTTGGTCTGTTCGGCCTGAGTCGAAGTGGCACTGGCATACTGCTGTCTTGTTTGCCTCAACTCACGGGTCAATCCTTCAACTAATCTTTCCAGTCTGTCCAACCTGTCTTCGGGCCTATCTCGGCCAATTGGGGGTCTACCTCTCCTCATGATGCTATGAGTATGCAAAGTGTAACTTTTAAGCAAAACAAGCAATTAACCACGTAGGCAATTAACAAATAAGCACGTCAAGACATTGCACACCTTGTTCAAATAGCAAGCATTATGATGCAACCCTAGCATCTTTCTAAGGGAATTCTTATGCTCTTTAGGACTCAGGGTGTGTGAATAACGTATACTAAGGAACTTGTGCTCTGATACCATTCTGTCACGACCCCACCCCGCCCCTAGTAGGATGGTGCCGTGATGGCCAGTAATCCGTAATTACCGACGGCCAACTTACAAGATCAAACACAATCAGAGTATAACATATGGGGCTTATCAATAATTTTTTGGTAATTTATTGATAATTTACTGAGGAATTTACAAAGAATTTACTGAGTAACTTACTGAAAATTTACTTATAATTTACTGAGTAATTTATTGAGTAATTTAAAAGGAGTTTATTGAGAGATTTACTAAGTAATTTATTGAGAATTTACTGAGTAATTTATTGAGTAATTTTTTAAGAATTTACTGAGTAATATACTAAAAATTTAGCGGGAATTTACTGAGTAATTTACTAAGAATTTTCGTAGAATTTAGTGAGTAATTTACTGAGGAATTTACTGAGAATTTATAGAGTAATTTACTTTGAATGTATTGAGTAATTTACGAGGAATTTACTGAAAAATTTACTGAGAATTTACTAATAATTTATCGAGAATTTACTTAGAATTTACTGAGTAATTTACTTGGAATTTACTTAGTGATTTTTTATGAATTTACTAAGTAATTTACTGAGTAATTTACTAAGAATTTACTGAGTAATTTACTGCGAATTTATTAATAATTTACTGGAAATTTACTAAGTAATTTTCTGAGAATTTACTCTGAATTTATTAAGTAATTTAATAAAAATTTATTGAGTAATTTAGTGAGAATTTGCTGATAATTTATTAAGAATTTTTGAAAAATTTACTAAGAATTTGTTGAGAATTTGCTGAGTAAATTATAGAGAATTTATTGGAAATTTACTGAGAATTTTCTAATAATTTACTGAGAATTTACTGAGTAATTTATGAAGAATTTACTAAGTAACTTACTGAGTAATTTACTGAGGAATTTATTGAGCAATTTAATGGAAATTTACTGAGGAATTTACCGGGTAATCTTCTGAGAATTTACTGAGTAATGTACTGAGAATATATTGGTAATTTACTAAGTAATTTATAGAGAATTTACTGAGTAATTTACAGAGAATTTACTGAGTAATTTACTAAAATTTACTGAAAATTTGTTGGTAATTTATTGAGAATTTATAGAGTAATTTATTGGGTAATTTTTTGATAATTTACCAAGTAATGTACTAAAAATTTACTAGGAATTAACTAAGTAATTTACTGGGAATTTACTGGTAATTTACTGAGAATTTTCGTAGAATTTATTGAGTAATTTACAGAGAATTTACTGAGTAATTTACTGAGAATTTACTGCATAGCTTATTGAGATTTTATTGAGAATTTACTAAGGAATTTATTGAGTAATTTAATGAGAAGTTACTGAGGAATTTACTGAGTAATTTACTATGCAAATTATAAAGTAATTTACTGAGAATTTATTGAGTAGTTTATTAAGAATTTACTGAGTAATGTATTTAGAATTTACTGGGAATTCACCATGTAATTTACTGAGAAATTTTTTGAGTAATTTACTAAGGAATTACTGAGAATTTACTATGCAATTTACTAAGTTATTTACTGAGAAATTACTGAGTAATTTACTGGTAATTTATTGAGTAATTTACTGAGAAATATACTGAGAATTTGTTGGAAATTTAATATGCAATTTTATTGATAATTTTCTGAGAATTACATAGAATTTACTGAGTAATTTACTAAGAATTTGTTGAGTAATTTACTGGGAATTCACTTAGTAATTTATTGAGAATTTACTGGTTATTTACTGAGAATTTACAGAGTAATTTACTAGAAATTACTGAGAATTTTATGAGTAATTTAATAAGAATTTATTGAGTAATTTTTTGAGAATTTACTGGAAATTCACTGACTAATTTACATAGAATTTACCGATAATTTACTAAGTAATTTACTGAAAATTTACTTAGAATTTGCTGGGAATTTTCTGAGAATTTACTCGTAATTCACTAAGAATTTATTGAGAATTTAATGAGAATTATTGGGAATTTACTGAGTACTTTACAGAGAATTTACTCAATAATTTACTGAGAATTTACAAAGAATTTACTGAGTAATTTATTGAGTAATTTACTCAGAATTTATTGTGAATTTACTGGTAATTTATTGAAATTTTACTGAGAATTTAATGGGAATTTAGTGAGAAATTTACTTAGAATTTATTAACCAAGAATTTGTTGAGTAATTTACTATGTAATTTATTGAGTAATTTACTGAGAATTAATAAGGAATTTACTTGGAAATTACTGAGTACATAATAATTTATTGAGAAATTTGTTGAGTAATTTACTGAGAATTTACTAGGCAATGTACTAAGAATTTATAAGGAATTCACTGAGTAATTTACTGAGAAATTTATTGAGTAATTTACTAAGAATTTACTAAGTAATTTACTGAGGAATTACTGAGAATTTTCTTAGTAATTTTCTGAGAAATTAATAGAGAATTTATTGAGTAATTTATTGAGAATTTACTAGTAATTTATTGAGAATTTATTGAGTAATTTACTGATAAATTACTGAGTATTTTACTCAGAATTTACTGAGTAATTTATTGAAAATTTGCTAAGTAATTTACTAAGAATTTTATGAGTAATTTACTGGGAATGTACCGAGAATTTATTGAGAATTTATTGGGAATTCAATGAGTAATTTACTGAGAATTTTCTAGTAATTTACTTAGAATTTAATGGGAATTTACTTAGTAATTTACTGAGAATTTATTGAGTAATTTACTGAGGAATTTTATGGTAATTTACTGAGTAATTAACATAGGGATTTTTCAAGTAATTTACTGAAAATTTACAGAGTAATTTATTGAAAATTTACTGATTAATGTACTGAGAATTTACTGTGAATTCATTGAGTAATTTATTGAGAATTCATTGAGAAATTTGTTTAGTAATTTGCTGAGAATTTATTAAGGAATTTATTGAGTAAATTGCTGAGAATTTACTGAGTAATTTACTGAGGAATTTATTGAGTAATTTGCTGAGAATTCACTGAGTAATTTACTGAGAAATTTATTGAGTAATTTGCTGAAAATTTACTAAGTAATTTACTGAGAAATTTAATGAGAATTTACTGAGTAATTTACTTCGAATTTTCTGAAAATTTACTGAGTAATTTACTCGGGAATTTATTGAGTAATTTACGAAGAATTTACTGAGAATTTATTGTGTAATTTACTGAGAATATGCTCATAATTTATTAATAATTTACTGAGTAATTACTAAGAATTTACTGAGAACTTACAAAGTAACTTATTAAGAATTTACTGAGTAAGAATTTACTGAGAACTTACAAAGTAACTTATTAAGAATTTACTGAGTAATTGACTGAGAATTTACTGGTCATTTACTCAGAATTTACTGGTTATTTATTGAGAATTAATTGTAATTCATTGAATAATTTACAGATAATTTATTGAGAATTAACTGAGTAATTTACTTAGAGTTTATTCGGAATTTACTGAGTAATTTACTTAGAATTTACTTAGAATTTTCTGAAAATTTACTGAGTAATTTACTCTGTAATTTACAAAAAAAATTACTAATTAATTTACTGAGTAATTTTCTTAGAATTTACAGTTAATTCATTGAGTAATTTTCTGAGGAATTTATTGAGTAATTTGCTGAGAATCTATTGAATAATTTACTGGGAATTTACTAAGAATGTATTGGGAATTTACTGAGAATGTACTAAGAATTTATTGGGAATTTACTGAGTAATTTATTGATAATTATTGGTAATATACTTAGAATTATTGAGAATTTACTGAATAATTTACTGGGAATTTTCAAAGTAATTTACTGAAAATTTACTAGGAATTTCATGTGTAATTTATTGAAAATTTTCTGAAAAATTTACTCCAAATTTACTGAGACTTTATTGAAAATTTACTAAGTAATTTGTCGAGGAATTTATTGAGTAATTTACTGGGAGTTTACTGAGGAACTTATTGGAAATTTATTGAGTAATTTACTGAGAATTTTTGAGAATTTACTAGGAATTCACTAAGTAATTTACTGAGGAATTTATTGAGTAAGTTGCTAAGAATTTACTGAGTAATTTATTAAGAATTTACTGAGTATTTTACTAAGAATTTTCTGAGTAGTTTACTGAGAATTTACTGTGAATTTATAGAGTAATTTACTGCGAATTTTATTAGTAATTTACTATGAATTTACTGGGAATTTACTAAGAATTTATTAGTAATTTACTGGAAATTTTCAGATAATTTACTGAGAATTTACTTGGAATTTACTTAGTGATTTACTGAGAATTTACTAAGTAATTTATTGAGAATTTACCGAGTAATTTAGTGGGAATTTACTTAGTAATTTATTAAGAATTTACTAAGTAATTTACTAAGAATCTACTGAGTAATTTACTGAGAATTTACTGGTAATTTACTGATAATTTTTGGAGTAATTACTGCGAATTTATTGAGTAATTTACGAGGAATTTACTGCGAAAGTAATGATAATTTACTGATAATTTGCCGAGTAACTTACTCATTTATTGAGTAATTTACTAACTAATTTAATGAGAATTTACTGAGAATTTATTGAGTAATTTACTAAGAATTTATTGAGTAATTTATTAAGAATTTACTGAGTAATGTACTTAGAATTTACTTGGAATTCACCGAATAATTTACTGAAAAATTACTAAGTAATTTGCTGAGAATATATTGAGTAATTTACTAAGAAGTTACTGAGAATTTACTCTACATTTAGTGATAATTACTGAGAATTTACTTGTATTTTACTAAGAATTTACTGTGTAATTTACTGAAGAATTTACTGGTAATTTACTAAGAATTTATTAAGTAATTAACTGAGAATTTATTGAGAATTTTCTAAGTAACTGAGAATTTACTGAGAATTTACTAGTAATTAACTGAGAATTTACTAAGTAATTGACGGAGAATTTACTGAGAATTTACTGGGGATTTCCTGAGTAATTTATTGAAAATTTACTGAGAATTGGTTGAGTAATTTACTGAAAATTTACTAAGAAATTTATTTAGAATTTATTGAGAATTTACTTAGTAATTTACTGAGAATTTATTGAGTAATTTAATAAGAATTTATTGAGAATTTATTGGTAATGTATCGGGAATTTAGTGTGAATTTATTACGTAATTTACTGAGAAATTACTGAGTAATTTACGCAGAATTTACAGAGTATTTACTGAGAATTTTCTAAGTAATTTATTAAGAATTTACTGAGTAATTTTTTAGAGACCCCTAATTTTTGGTAATTACACTTGAAACCCTAAGCCTTAGGTTAATTGCATTTTAGTCCCAAATTTCATAAAATTTTACAAAATGGTTCAATAAAGAATAATTTTTCTGTATTTTATTTTTTTTTATAATTAAAACCTAGAATGCCATTTTTTATATTTGAAAATACCCCCAACACTTAGTTTTTATTTATTTTAACTCTTAGTCTCTAAATTAATTCATACATTTTATTTTTTTAGCCTATTTGAATATTTATTATTTATTTGAGCAAATAAATATCCATAAATATCTTTAAATAAATATTTTTATTATTATTAAATATTTATTTGAGCAAATTAGTAGAGAAAATATCTAGATATTTATTTCCTTCCTTAGTCATTAAGCTAGAGGCTCATTTCCCTATAAATTGAGAGCATTGCCTTCAATTCCTTATACAAACATTTTAGCAGCCCAGGGAAAAGGTGAGAGAAGGAGAGTGTAATTAGCGGGAAGTAGAAAAAAAAAAAAAAAAAAAAAAAAAAAAAAAATGTGCCTTCTTGAGTCAAGGTAAGAATACATCTCTCCCTTATCTTCTCCAATTCTTCACCCATCTCATCCTATTGTCTAGTACGTCCTCTTGTGTTGCATATTAATTGTACATAGGGTTTTTGGTGTATATGAAAGTGTGGGTATGATCTGGTGACTTTATCTTGCAAATTTGTCAAATTATGCATTGCTGCAACTTCTCTAAGTTAAAAGAAATATTAAAGCCATTTATTTCTCAAATCTAAATTTAGTGTAGGATATTTGGTGTGTTTAAAGTTTGTGATAATTTTATTAGCCCCTCATTGTGTGTTTTTTAGGGCTTGGATATTTTGTTTAAAAATCTGGTCCTGAGTCTCTGAAAGACAGTCCCCTTCTTGCAATTTTATAAAATTCCAGAAAAATTATCTCATGTTGGTTCTTTTGTCAAAATTTAGAATTCTAAGTCCTCTTGCCAACAAAATTTATTTGTGTGAAAATCATCGGTAGATTGAGAGGAAAACTAGTTTTCCCAAAGGGTGACAAATCTGGACAGGTTTTCGAATATAGCTTGTAAATGAATTTCTGTTGTGCAAATTCTAAGAATTAGAACTGAAACTAGACAGGTTGATTATTGTTTCTGTGCAATTTCAGCCCCTAATATGACCTGGAAGTATTTTTACCAAAGCATTCTTGTTAACCCTACAGAACTGAATAGTGCCAGAAATGGTGTTTTATTGTGTTATTTGTCTCTAAGTATTTCAAAGCATGCCTAATGTTGTTTTCTTGCCTTACCATACTTATGTATGATTATCATGGGCTATATTTCCTCTCTTATGTTTGTCTTTTGCTCTTTTATATTACTGAATTACCGAATGTGACTAACTCGCTTATCAAACTATCTAACAAACGGGAAATGAAAAGGGGTTGGTATTGTTAAGTCTTGCGTAAACGGTCTAAGCGAACCCCTAGGATGGCACGGATGTATTCAGACTCTATGCAGTGGTTTTAGGGTGTAAGCGAGCCCTTTGGTATGGTATGTGCAGGGTGTAAGTGAGCCCTAGGCACGATTTGGCATGGTATGTGCAGGGTGTAAGCGAGCCCTAGGCACGATTTGGGTGTAAGCGAGCCCATTTGTTTGGCCGTCCCTTTTGAGGTCCATCGGTGTCACTGCCCAATATATAATCAGTGTGAGCATTGGTGGTAAGGTCTGCAAAACAGCAAAAGGGGGAGTTCTGAATAGTTTAGTGTCCAATCCTTGTGATTGGTCCTTTTGACTTTTGGTTTGGCAATATTTTGTAATCATATAATGGAACAGAAACGAATGATCTGTGATATTAACTCTGGTTATATATGTATATTAAGATGTTTTGGTTATCTATCCTACTTGTGTTGTATTATTGTACTTATTTAATGGCCTAGAAGTTGGAGCGTTACAAATTTACTGAGTAATTTATTAGGAATTTACTGGAAATTTATTGAGAATTTACAAAGTAATTTACTAAGAATTTATTGAGTAATTTACTGAGAATTTACTGGGAAGTCACTGAGTAATTTGCTGAGGAATTTATTGAGTAATTTGCTGAGGAATTTACTGAGTAATTTACTAGGAATGTACAGAGTAATTTACTAGGAATTTACTGCATAATTTACAGGGAATTTACTAGTAATTTACAGAGAATTTAACGATAATTTACTAAGTAATTTACTGAGTAATTTACTAAGAATTTACTAAGTAATTTACTGAGAATTTATTGATTAATTTACTGAGAATTTATTGAGAATTTCGAGAAAAATAGGAATTTTAAGATGGAAATTAAATGAGGAATATTTTGGAATGGGTTAATAAATATAAAGTGATGTGGTTCCTTAAACATATTTGTTTCCAAAAAAGATTTGTGGTTTTCTGATGAAAAGGGATAGTTTTTGATGGTCGAAGGTTTTCCTTAAATGTTTAAATAAATTTCGAGAAAAAGATACTATATGTATGATATTTTGAAATTACAAAATGTCATTGTACTATATGGTATCACCCTGCATGCATGATCATTTCTATCTATAGGGTGGTTATTGTTTTAGAATTATGAGATTCCTACTGGGCAATTGTGCTCACCCCTCGTTGTTTCATTTTTCTTATAGGAAGAGAATTCGGATTGATTGGTTGGAGATTAAGAAATTCATGTATCTCTTACGTGTAAGCTAATTGAACATGGATGTTTATATTTATTTATTTGTAACTCCGTAGTGAAAGCTTGGCATATACTATTACTATTGTTGTATTCATTATTAGAGAGAACAAGTGTTATGATGTTTCTATTACCCAAGGGTAATAGATATTTGTATAATAAAAAAAAATGGACCTAAATTACAAGCTTTTGGTAATGTTTCTGAGTAATTAAAATTTGGGGTGTGACAACTTGGTATCAGAGCTAACCAAGTTTGAAAACCTGGAGCTTATGGGAAGGGGTTTTTACCACAATGGGTTGGCTTCGCTTGGTGAGGATGTTTGCATGTAGAAGTAGGAGGTGTAGGACATTATGTGTTGCATCGTGTAAGTATGGGTTGAGCTTCATGGATAGTGCTTGTGGCCAGCTAATTTGCTTTGAGATCTCATTGGAAACGCGTCTGATCAACGCTGTTTCCAGTGGCAGTTCCTTGGAAGTTCCGGGACAAGTAGTTATCCTTGTAGACTTTATAACGACCTTGGTTTTGACCCGTCTCTTGTGGTGTTTCGGACTCGGGTTTGTATGGTTTGGATGGTGGTTCATGTCTTGCTTCCCTTGTCTTCCCCTTAATATCGGTTATTGGGTTGTAGTTGTATGTTTAGAACAGATTGGTTGCTTGTTTTTCCAAGCCTTTGTTGCCTAGAATTTGGCTATTCTGCTCGAGCGGGCATTATTGCGCTCGAGCGAGCTTCATAAATTTCGCTCCACGCTCGAGTGGGAATTAGGGCACTCAAGCGGGGACTGTGTCTGCAAAAATACTGGGAAAGCGTATTTCACGCTCGAGCGCAGGGTTTCACGCTCAAGCGGACCATGTTATAACAGATCGTGAAAGTGACATTTCAAATCATTTTCTGCTTTCTCTCTCTCTCTCTAAAAGTCTCTAAATTTCCAGATCTTGAGCTTCTCTCTCTAGAAACTCACATTCTCTCTAAGATTTCATCTAAACCCATTGAGTTCTTGACCCTAGTGTCTTTGAGAATAAGGTAGAGGGCTTCAAGAGCTTCGTATTGATCTAAGTAAAAGTGGGTTTCGTCATTTTTGAAGTTCAACCTTGCTTTGCTCGTCTTCTCTTCTTGAGGTAGGGATTTTCTACACTCTAATATGGTTTTTAGCTTAGTTATTTGCTATTGTATATAGATAATGAGATTGGGCTGTGGTTTGGACAAATATAAGATTTGGGTGTTATACGGAAAAGAGAGGTTTTTTGATGAAAGTGGCATAAATGGGTTTGAGGTTTGGATACAAGGTTGTATTGTGCCAAAATAGTTGTTTTTGGTGTTTGGGTTGATATTTGGTAAAAGGGGGGATTTGCCCTAATTTGATTAAATCATTATTTTGCATAAATAAGTGGGATTAACATTGAAAATGTGAAATTAGAAGGTTGTGGCTATAAATGGTGATATTGGATATGTATTATCTCACTTATGAAAGTTCTGAATAAACTATTTATTTTGATATTGAACATCTTTTTAGAAATAATTGCATTGGGCTATCGGTAGAAGATAGCTATGATCGTGTAGAAATTACATGAGGATTGGGTGATTTAATGCTAATCCATTATTGGTGTCATTGAATATGACCATGTTATAAATACATTGTATATGCATGTTTATTGGGAGGATGAAGGGGATGTACTCCATATGTGATTATGTTTATAAATACATTACATATGTATATTTGTTTGGGAGGAGAAAGGGGATGGACTCCATCTAAAGCAAGTTGGCTGGAGTGTCCTGGGTGAAAGACCAGAAATTTTATATATAAATGGGTGCCGATTCCTTCGGATGAAATATCCGTAAAATGGCAGGTTTGAAGTGTTTATGTGTGTTTTGCATAGTTGGAAAACCATTGAGTTGTAGTCTCATTTTGGTTATTGAAAGATAATGAATTTAACTCATGAATTGAGTAGCATATATGAACTAGAAATGAATTGAAAGAAAATGGAACGAGGTTAGGTCGTAGTGGCATATGAATATGCAGGCCTTGTGGATGTTTTAGTATCGGTATTGTTTATGCACGTAGTGTTTATACCTTTGCTAAACCTCATATATTGTGTTAGATTATCTCTACTGGGCTATTGGCTCACCCTATATGGGAATACCATTTTCAGGTGCAGGTGAGATGTTTCCTCCAAGGCAATAGTGTGGATGGACTTTTAGGATGCAAGAGCTTCTTAATTATGCCTTGTGTGTGTATGTTTGTTATTTTTAAAGCCAAAGGCTTAAGATTTAATGAGCGAGACTCAATTTGTGTAACCAAGCAACGACTTGGAAAGATGTAAGCCTACATGGCATTTAATTGGTTGTTAAACAGTAAACTCTAATATATGAAAGTATGTTGTTTCTCATATTCATTCCGCATATGAGTTATCTTTATTGTATCATTTTGGGGGCGTTAACAACTTGGTATCAGAGCGTACCGGGTTTAGGTACTTTGGGTACATGGGAAGCGGTTAGTACCACAATGGGTTTGTCTCGCTTGATTAAGACGTTAGCATGTATTGTATGCTTATGTGATAACATGCTTATGTGATTATGTGAGCATGGAATTTAATTCTTACGATGTTGATTGAGTCTACGGTTTTCTGGAAGTCCTATTGGAAGAGCACTTGATCACTGCTATTTCTAGTTGGAACTCTAGCAACGCCGCGGGACAGTCATTATCTGGGAATAAAATTCGTATGTGTTTATGTGACTATGTGCATACATGGAATGATTTATTGTTGTCCAAGGTATTAGGACGCAAGTGAGTTAGATTTGGCACGTTTATAAATGTGCTAATCCTGTTGTTACCTTTATTAGGATGTCAAGACGTGGACGTGGTGGTAATAGGCGTAGTAGGCCTAGGAGGCATGAGGTGCTTTTACAGGATGATATTCCGGCACAGGAAGAAGGAGTTAGTCAGGCCAATGTGGCCAAACCGGTTAATCAGCAGGCCATGGGTGCCTTAGCTCGCAAGATAGCCGGAGTATTTAGGGAGTCTATGGACATTCTCTGAGCTGAGAATCAAGTCTAGGCCAAAGTAGCTGAAGTAGGACCATCTTTCTTAAAGAGGGAGTTTTTCCGGTTAAATCCGGATGAGTTTTTGGGTGATCCTAAGGAGCCATTGAAGGCAGATGAATGGCTAGAGCAGTTGTTGAAAACATTCGAGATGCTTGGCATCGAGGATGATCATTTAAGGGTGACCTTGGCATCGTTCTAGCTAAAGAAAGATGTGGGTCAGTGGTGGAAGTACGCGCGTGGACGCATTGAGATGACTTGGGAGGCCTTTGTCAATGCTTTCCAAGACAAGTTTCTACCTCCCATAGTTAGGGAGAGGTTGAGAGATCAATTCTCTAAATTGGCGCAGTTGAGTACACCTGTGCTGAATTTGAGGCCACCTTTACTAGCTTGTCTAGGTTCGCACCGGAGTTGGTGGCAACTGAAGAGCGCCGTTGTTTGGAATTTGAGAAGCGGTTGAGGACCGGACTCAAACTTCGAGTGGCCGGGTCCATGCTTAGAGATTTTAGGTGCCTTGTGGAGGCAGCAGCCCATCCCGAGATTGTTATGCAAGAAGATGAGAAAATGAGGGGCTCTAGGAGGAGTCAGAATAGTTAGGGGGACAGTAAGAGGCAGAGGGGTTCTAACTCTCAGCAGTCCCAGGGGTTTCAATCGAGGCCTACTTTTCCAGTACCGAGTTCGGGTTCTGGGAGGGGTGGCCAGGGAAATTTCACTTGCTTTAAGTGTGGTCAGTTGGGCCACAAGTCTCTAGCTTGTCCTCAGAGAGGAGGAGGGCAGTGGGCGGCATCATCTTCGGCTCATTTTCAGAGCCAGAGTCAAGGGAGAGGCCAGTCACTCACTTGTTATCAGTGTGGGCAGGCAGGGCACCTGAAGAGGTTTTGCCCATAGTTAGGTGGTGTATCTGGTGCGTTTGGTTCGAGACAAACACAGAGTCACTAGCCAGCACAGTCAGCACAGGCCTCGAGGGCCAATCGGGGAGCTTTTTAGCTCAGTCAGTGCATCAGGCTTATGCTCCGAGAGGTGAGCAAGTTGAGCAGAGACCTACTGGGCGTATGTACATGGTTACAGCGCTAGATCTAGTACATGTTCCTTCTGTAGTGAGAGGTACCTTTTTGTTTTGTAATTCGGTTGCTAATGTGTTGATTGATATGGGTGCATTCCAATCCTTTATTTCTTCTACATTTGCATCAGTTTTGGGTTTGTAGTTGGCACAGTTAGCATCTCCTATTTGTGTAGAGTCATCTATTGGTGGTGAGGTTATTTTGAAACAGGGATGTCGGGGTTGTGACATCGAGGTTGCTGGTCGTCGATTACCTTTTGCATTCGTATTACTTGACATGCTTAATTTTGATATCATATTGAGTATGGACTGATTATCGTCATACCGGGCTGTTATAGATTGTTACCGTTAGAAGGTTACTGTATGTACCTTGAGCGGTGATTACTTTTATTTCTTGGGTGACCCTGTGGATAGAGTTTTATCACCGGTGTATGATCCGTGTGGGTGGAATGAACTTAGTTATCTTCTTGCTAGCTTTATGAGTAGTGAGTGTGATGAAGTCCAGATTGAGTTGCCAAGAGTGGTGTGTGAATACTCAGATGTTTTTCCTGAGGGTCTTATTAGTTTACCACCTCACCGAGAGATCGAGTTCTCTATTGATTTAGTGCCTGGTACGGCACCGGTTTCTAGGGCTCCATATAGATTTGTGCCAGCTAAATTGAGCGAGTTGAAGATTTAACTCTAGGAATTGCTTGATAAGGGTTTTATTTTCCCTAGTACTTCACCTTGGGGAGCACCGACTCTCTTTGATAAAACGAAAGATGGAGCGTTACGACTTTGCATTGATTACCGAAAGTTGAACCGGGTTACTGTTAAAAATAAGTACCCAATGCCTCATATAGATGATCTGTTTGATCAGTTGAAAGGGTCTTGTTGTTTCTC
The DNA here is from genome assembly GCA_036172215.1 of Camellia granthamiana. Lineage (NCBI taxonomy): Eukaryota > Viridiplantae > Streptophyta > Magnoliopsida > Ericales > Theaceae > Camellia > Camellia granthamiana. The sequence continues at coordinate 14,778,794 of CM069909.1, read as the reverse complement.
TAAGATAGACCTGAGATCGGGTTATCATCAGTTGAGAGTAAGGGAGGAGGATATCCCGAAGACGACATTCCGTACGCGGTATGGCCATTATGAGTTTCTTGTGATGCCTTTTGGGCTAACCAATGCACCAACAGTGTTTATGGATTTAATGAATCGGATTTTTCGAGAGTTCTTAGATCGTTTTGTAGTTGTCTTTGTGGACGACATTTTGATTTATTCACCTTCTGAGGAGGAACACGGGGAACATTTGTGAGTAGTACTTGAGTTACTTAAAGCCCATGAGTTATATGCTAAGTTTGGGAAATGTGAATTATGGCTGGGGGAAGTTAAGTTCTTAGGCCATGTGGTATCCGGGGAAGGGATGACTGTAGATTCATCCAAGATAGAGGCAGTGCAAGATTGGGCACAACCTAAGAATGCTTTCGAGATTTGTAGTTTCTTGGGGTTGGCCGCGTATTACCGTAGATTTGTGAAGGATTTCTCTAAGTTAGTTTCACCTTTGACTAAGCTGACGAGAAAAGAAATTAAGTTCGTGTAGAGTGAGACTTATGAGAAGTTGTTCCAAGAGCTTAAGGTTAGACTCACCACAGCTCCAGTATTGGTTATTCCAGAGAGGGGTTTGGGTTATTCAGTTTATTGTGATGCTTCACGAGAAGGTCTAGGTTGTGTATTAATGCAGGAAAGGAAAGTAGTAGCCTATAGCTCACGATAGTTGAAAATACATGAGAAGAATTATCCATACTCACGATTTAGAGTTAGCAGCGGTAATATTTGCCTTGAAAATTTGGAGGCATTATTTGTATGGTGAGAAATTTGAGGTGTTCTCTGATCATAAGAGTCTGAAGTATCTGTTTACACATAAAGACTTGAATTTGAGACAAAGGAGGTGGATGGAATTCATAGAGGATTACGACTTTGAATTGCATTATCATTCGGGTAAGGCCAACGTTGTGGTCGATACTTTAAGTAGAAAGCCTATCAGCAATGTAGCTTCTATCGCCATCCGAGAATGGGTAATGTTGGGTACTCTTAATGAGTTTGACTTGCATCTGGGCGCGTCTGTTGAGTCTGCAGCTTTGTTTTCAGTAGTTGCATAACCTACACTTGTGAACCGAGTGTTAGAAGCACAAATGGGTAACCTTGAGGTAGAATCCTTCTGAGAGAAGATCTCCAATGGGAAGGGTAGAAAAGGGTTTGACTGTGTATCCTGACCTGAGTGTGAGATACCATGATCGCTTGTTTGTACCAGAGTCTTGCCGAGAGGAAGTACTCCGAGAGTTTCACTATTCGCGCCTTGTTGTGCATCCGGGAGGCACAAAGATATATCATGATCTTAGTCGCCAGCTTTGGTGGAGAGGTATGAAAAAGGATGTGGTTGTGTTCGTATCAAAGTGCCTTACTTGTCAACAAGTGAAGGCCGTGCATCGGAGGCCAACGGGTTTGTTGCAACCCTTGCCTATAGCTGAGTGGAAATGGGAACATATCACGATGGATTTTGTTGTGGGTCTTCCAAGGACTCAACGGGGTAATGATGTCATTTGGGTGGTAGTTGACCGTTTGACTAAGTCATCACATTTTATTCCCATGCGTGTGAGTGACTCGGTAGATTATCTTGCTGATTTGTACATTAGGGACATAGTGAGGTTGCACGGGGTCCCTGCGACGATTGTTTCGGATAGAGATCCACGTTTCACTGCTCGGTTGTGGCAGAGTTTGCAGAGTGCCTTGGGCACTAAATTAACTTTTAGTACTGCGTATCATCCTCAGACTGACGGGCAGTTCAAGCGTACTATTCAGATCCTTGAGGATATGCTTCGAGGCTGTGTCCTTGACTTCACAGGTTCGTGGGAAAGGCATTTACCCTTAGTAGAGTTTGCCTACAATAATAGTTTCCAATCGAGTATTGGTATGGCACCATTTGAGGCCTTGTATGGTCGACCGTGTAGATCCCCTGTGTATTGGGCCGAGGTGGGTGATGCACCTTTGTTAGGTCCAGAGTTGGTTCAGAAAACGACGGAGAAAGTAGTACTTATCCGTAAGAGGTTAGCTACGGCTCAGAGTCGCCAGAAAAGTTATGCCAACCGTACGAGGAGACCTTTGTCTTTTGAGGTGGGAGATCATGTCTTTTTGAAGATATCACCTAGACAGGGTTTGATGAGGTTTGGGAAGAGTGGGAAGTTGTCCCCTCGGTTTATTGGCCCTTTTGAGATCCTTGAATGGATTGGGGAGGTTGCTTATCGTTTAGCGTTACCGCTACAGATTTCTGGGGTTCATGACATGTTTTATATTTGTATGCTTCGGAAATATGAGCCGGATCCATCGCATGTGTTGGATTGGACCGACTTAGAGGTAGATGAGGATGCCTCGTATAAGGAGAAACTGGTAAGAGTCTTGGATAGACGGGACCAAGTCTTGCGAGGCAAGACAATTCCCTTGGTAAAAGTATTGTGGAAACATCACGCAGTCGAGGAAGCGACTTGGGAACGTGAATTAGAAGTCTGAGAGAAATATCCGGATTTATTTATTGATGCATAAGCATGTATTGAGAATTAATTTTGTTAATGAGAAGTATAAGCATTGTCTATGTTTTAACTTGTAAGAACATTGTATATGTTATAATTGTTTGGGAAGAACATGGATTCAATATAAACATTGTATATGTTTTGAGAATGTGAAATATTGTGGGTGTTGTATCACTCTTCAAAGCATCGTATATGCTGTTGGTAATCATTTTGGAAATTGGCTAAAACATGGTTTTGAAACATGATTTGTAATTTCGAAGACGAAATTCTTTAAGGGGGAGAGGTTATAACGACCCTGGTTTTAACCCGTCTCTTGTGGTGTTCCGGACTCGGGTTTGTATGGTTTGGATGGTGGTTCATGTCTTGCTTCCCTTGTCTTCCCCTTAATGTCGATTATTGGGTTGTAGTTGTGTGTTTGGAACAGGTTGGTTGCTTGTTTTTCTAAGCCTTTGTTGCCTAGAATTTGGCTCTTCCGCTCGAGTGGGCATTCTTGCTCTCGAGCGGGCTTCATAAATTTCGCTCCATGCTCGAGTAGGAATTCAGGCGCTTGAGCGGGGATTGTGTCTGTAAAAATACTGGGAGAGCGTATTTCACGCTCAAGCGTAGGGTTTCACGCTCGAGTGGGAGTCTGTGTCTTACGCTCGAGTGGGGCTTTCTACGCTCGAACGGACCATGTTATAACAGATCGTGAAAGTGACATTTCAGATCATTTTCTACTTTCTCTCTCTCTCTTAAAGTCTCCAAATTTCCAGATCTTGAGCTTCTCTCTCTAGAAACTCACTTTCTCTCTAAGATTTTATCTAAATCCATTGAGTTCTTGACCCTAGTGTCTTTGAGAATAAGGTAGAGGGCTTCAAGAGCTTCGTATTGATCTAAGTAAAAGTGGGTTTCGTCATTTTTGGAGTTCAACCTTGCTTTGCTCGTCTTCTCTTCTTGAGGTAGGGATTTTCTACACTCTAATATGGTTTTTAGCTTAGTTATTTGCTATTGTGTATAGATAATGAGATTGGGCTGTGGTTTGGATAAATCTAAGATTTTGGTGTTATACGGAAAATAGGGATTTTTGATGGAAGTGGCATAAATGGGTTTGAGGTTTGGATACAAGGTTGTATTGTGCCAAAATAGATGTTTTTGGTGTTTAGGTTGATATTTGGTAAAAGGGGGGAGGGGGGGATTTGCCCTAATTTGATTAAATCATTATTTTGCATAAATAAGTGGGATTAACATTGAAAATGTGAAATTGGAAGGTTGTGGCTATAAATGGTGATATTGAATATGTATTATCTCACCTATGAAAGTTTTGAATAAACTATTTATTTTGATATTGAACATCTCTTTAGAAATAATTATATTGGGCTATCAGTAGAGGATATCTATGATTGTGTAGAAATTACATGAGGGTTAGGTGATTTAATGCTAATCCATTGTTGGTGTCATTGAATATGACCATGTTATAAATACATTGTATATGCATGTTTATTGGGAGGAGAAAAGGGATGTACTCCATATGTGATTATGTTTATAAATACATTACATAAGTATATTTGTTTGGGAGGAGAAAGGGGATGGACTCCATTTAAAGCAAGTTGGCTGGAGTGTCCTGGGTGAAATACCCGAAATTTTATATATAAATGGGTGTCGATTCCTTCAGACGAAATATCCGTAAAATGGCAGGTTTGAAGTGTTTATGTGTGTTTTTGCATAGTTGGAAAACCATTGAGTTGTAGTCTCATTTTGGTTGTTGAAAGATAATGAATTTAACTCATGAATTGAGTAGCATATATGAACTGGAAATGAATTGAAGGAAAATGGAATGAGGTTAGGTCTTAGTGGCATATGAATATGCAGGCCTTGTGGATGTTTTAGTATCGGTATTATTTATGCACGTAGTATTTATACCTTTGCTAAACCTCATATATTGTGTTAGATTATCTCTACTGGGTTGTTGGCTCACCCTATATGAGAATACCATTTTCAGGTGCAGGTAAAATGTTTCCTCCAAGGCAATAGCGTGGATGGACTTTCGGGAAGCAAGAGCTTCTTAATTATGCCTTGTGTGTGTATATTTGTTATTTGTAAAGCCAAGGGCTTAAGATGTAATGAGCGAGACTCAATTTATGTAACCAAGCAATGACTTGGAAAGATGTAAGCCTACATGGCATTTAACTGGTTGTTAAATAGTGAACTCTAATAGATGAAAGTATGTTGTTTCTCATATTTATTCTACATATGAGTTATCTTTGTTGTATCATTTTGGGGGCGTTACAGACTTGACTCTATTATGTGGTTTGTTGCTTAAAATTTGTTTATGTGCTATGTGATTATATGTTAGGTTGCTTTCTTGTTTTGGGCAAGAAGAGTAAGTGTCTTAGGGATGGGTTAGAGTTTGGTCGATTGATGTTAGATGTTGTTATAGAGATAATAGGAGCTGTAAGGGAGTATAGTTGAGATTAGGCGAAATCTTAGGCTGGTGTGGGGTTAGTTTGAGTTATGTGGAATATTGAGAAAGGTTTGGAAAAAGAGTGTGAGAATTGGGTTTCATGATGATGAGGGTGAGAAAAGGGGTTTGTGGTATTTAAGTATTGAGTGATGTGATTAAAGCTTATATAGAGTTCATGAGTATGAAGGATACTTGACAGTTAAACGATAGAAGTGGTTCTTAAGAAGGAATGTGAGTTGTAATCTTTGTAATGGGTGTTGTTCGGGTAATGAATGTTTAGTGTGATTCGGAATTGGTGTTGCCATATTGCCACAAGAGTGATGGGATTGTTAGGAATAGTGCTAGTGCAACGTGTACTTGAGGAGTATGGTGAAATTTTAGAAGTATAGGGAATGGTGTGTGGAACTCCATCTTAGAGTATTTGATTTAGGGCAACCTATGGATGTTTGAGTGTCAAAATTTAAGTTTTATTGAATGGTTAACAGAATTGGCTAATATTGGAGTTTGGGTGACAAACAGTCACTTTGGAATGCTTACGTATGAGTAGAGTAGCAAGTTTGAGAAGTGTCTTGGAAGGGTTTCGTGAGTGTGGAGTATCTTATATGTAATGGTGAGGCTTGGATGAGGCTTGTCTCAAGTTGATGGAAATTCCTCGAGCTGAGGGTAAAACATCTACAATTTCTTGGTCTAGTTCGCATGTGAATGAAAAGTAATAACGATTAGTATGAATTGTGAGATGTGAAAGGATGTGTGCTGAATCCCAGATAGGGACAATTGGTGTCGGTTAGTATGTCAATGTTTGAATTGTGAGAGTAGAAAATTGGTGAATTGGATTAAGTCGCGTAGAGGAGATAAACCCTTGTAGCTACTCCCTTTGATGGGACTCAAGGATCGATTTGGGTTAGTTTGGTCTGTTTTGGTTCAATTTGCGACCAGTTTTAAATGAATGCTATTTGAAGTGAATTGACACTTAGTCAATTTGGGAATTGCTATGGTTTGGATAAATAGTGGTATGGTCGAATAGTACTTTAAATGGTACTAGCAGACATGGAGTTTGTTTGTGTATGTATGTTGTTGATGTGAATTTGTGAAATTACCATAATGGAATTAAAGTGTTTGAATGTAAAACATTGTGAGCACATTTGTGCTAATGTGTATTATAGATATTTGTGCTGATGTTTGTAATGGGTGAGAACTCCCAAATTTTGGGGAGTCGTATATGTTTTATTACTCCTCAGATGTACGAATTGTTTTGTTCATTGGTATTACATATGTGTATGGTAAAGGTGTTGTGATGTCACCGGATGAGTGACGTTAATTATTGGGTGATGGTTGAAATTCACCAGGTAAGTGTTGAGAATAATTTGGCAAATGAACATTTCGTTTCTTTGTGTTGTGACCTGGGATGACACGGTCAAACTGCATGCTAAGGATTTAATCAAAGTTGTGTTAATGAATAGCTTGTTGATTGAGAGGAAACTAAATATGGACAAGTCATAAGGGTGTAATTGGTTTAATGTTCTCAATAACACTTTTGATGGTAAATGTAATTGTTATGAAAATTTTAGATTTGTAAATGTACTTTGATGGTAAACGATGTAAGTTCGAGCACCGTTCGAGAAAGAAAATTATATATATATACATATACATGAACGATTTTTATTGTCTTATCTTTGAATGTCGGGTTGTATAAATAATTGGAAATGTTGCTAAGCTTGGTGCGAATTGAAATTGTTGGGATGGACCATACATTGTAGTATGCCATTGGCTTCTGCTAGTGTCGGCCGAGTTTTTGATTTAATAGTGGCTTTCCTTCTCTTCCAAATTGGGTATTGGTTATCCAGTAGTGGTGGTGCGCGTTGTGGCCGGTTGAGTTGTTGATTTTCCTTGGGAGTACTAGTAATTGATGTTGTTCCTTGTCTCTTGGACTCTGATGAGTATGTTGGTCGAAAGAGTGATCATGATCTCTTCCTTGTAATTCTTCTTGTTCGGGTGTTCTCGGAGAGCTGCGATATTGAATTAGAATCTGAGAAACTATTCCAAGTGTAGGTCAAAGGTTGTGTTTCCTATTGGGTTCATACTACCTTTTGTTTGACCTTCTTCTATTTTGGGGACGAAATTTCCTAAGGCGGGGAGTTTGTAACAACCACATCCTTTAATTTATTGGAGAGTGTATTTAATTCCCTTAGTTTCATTTTTGGGAGTCTTTGGAGTTGTTGAATGTCGGTTTTGGAGGAGTATAATTTGATTTAAACTCGTTGGGTTTGTTTGTTCGCACTTGTTCTTGTCAAAAAGTTCCTTAGGAACTTAGAAATTCTATTATGGGGTCGACACCAGCCTTCTTAAGGGTCGACCCTTACCTGTTGGTGAAGTTTCTGGAAGTGTTGCTTGAATTTAAGGTCTACACTAGCCTTGGTGGTGTCGACACCTATCTCTCGTTGCTGTCCATAAGGGTCGACACTAATCTGGGAAAGGTCAACCCTTGTATATTGCAAAATCTGGGTGTTAGTTGTTGGGATTTAGTGTCGACCCTTCCTGTCCAAGGGTCGACACCTTACTTGCTGCCAAATTGTCGTTTCTTCCAGAAGGGTCGACACCTCTGCCCGAAGGATCGACACCTGTGTGTAATTTTTAACTTTTTGGGCTGGTTTGGGCCCTACTTTTTGGGGGTTTTTGAGTTATTCTTTTCATTTGACTTTGGGGCTATTATTCTATTATTACCTTGCTACTATAAATAGGCTCCAAACATATATTCATTTCACTTTTCTCCTCTTTCCTCTCTCTCAAACCGTGAGTTCTCTTCTTTCTCTCTCTAAAACTCAAACTTTTTCACTTAAATCTCTAGATCTACTCACCTAGAGTGATCTTTTCACTTTGGTCCTTTGAGAAAGAGTGTAGATCTCATCAAGGGCTTCATTTTAATTCGAATAGTTCGTGGTTTCGTCGCCAGTGAATTTTGGGTTGTCATCTCCTTGTTTCAAGAGGTAGGGGTTTCTAGTTCTCCTTCAATACTTTCATTTATAGGTAGATTTGTGGTATTTTCCTTATACAAATGCAAGGTTTATATTTTTATGCATATTGGGGATAACCATGAGATTGGGGGTTTGGGTTTGGGTTGGAAGAGTTGGGTTTTACTTGTTGGGTTATGAGTTTGGGTGCAAAAGCAATAGAAGGGTTGGAATAGAAGGTGTTTTGTGAAAAGCTTTAATTTCTCTTAAAAATCCTAGTTTGGTCTATGAAGATAGATGATGGTTTTGCTTAAATTGATAGTAGAATCATAAGCGTTAAATTACACATGTAAAAGTTTAATTGAAATTTTAAAGAATTTGAGAAATTTATGTAAAAGTTGTGATTGAACTCATAATGTTGATATTTTAAATTATATCATAATATGAAACCAAACTTGAGAAAAGAAATTACTAATTGTCACGCCCTAATTTTTAGTTACTTGGAAATATTACCAAAGCCTGTAATTTAGGTCCATTTTTTTTTTTTTACAAACATTCATTACCCTTGAGTAATAGAAATACAATGATACATGTTCTCTCTCTCTCAATGAACATTACAATGATAGCAACACATGCGAATCTCCTATTGTGAAGCTACAAATAAATAAAATACAAATACAAGATCCATCACATCTACAATGAAATTACATATAAAAGACACATGGACTTCTTAACTCTTCAATCAAAGAATCCACACTTTCTTCCTGTAAAAAGATAAAACAACAAGGGGTGAGCACTAATGCCCAGTATAAATCTCATAGTTCTAAATCAATAACTAACACACAGATAGAAATGATCATGCATGCAGGATGATACCATATAGTAGGGTGACATTTTATAATTTCAAAATATCATAAATAAGGTACCTTTTTCTCAAAAATCATTTAAATGCTTTTAAGAAAAACTTTCAGTCATTAAAAATTATCCCTTAATCTTAGATAACCATAGATCCTTGTGAATCAAACCGATTTAAGAAACAACATCATTAAAAATTTATTAACCAATTCCCAAAATATTTCCCGTATCATTTCCATTTTTCCCTCATACTATTTCCAATCACTATAACTCCATTATGTCAAAATCCAATTTCCTTTATGTTCAAAAAGACAATCCCCATCCACTCAACTCCAACTTGTCTAACAGTGGCCTCACGTTAACGTTTGCATTACCAAATAGAATACAAACATAACACAAGAATAACAATCCCTTTTTAATTCAATTTCTCAATTATTTACAAAACAAAACTCATAATCTTCTATTATATTCACAAGAAATCCATTGAGTGCATCATCACTAATCCCTAATCCAATTACCATTTCATTTTCTATTATTTCATTTAATTTCATATCAAATACCGAATCCAATAACAAGTCATCTCCATGAGTCACACGCTTTACCGGTCACAAGCTGGAAGAAATGCGAAACCTCGCGCTTTACCGATCACAAACCAGAAGGATCGCGAAACCTCACGCTTTACCAGTCACAAGTTGGAAGGAACGCGGAACCTCAACATACCACACACTTTACAAGGCGCTACTCCGGAAGGAAGGTGGAACCTGTCTCAAGCACCACACTTTGCCGGCTCAAAATACAGCAGGAAACGGACTCCAAAATAGCATCACAATCCATTATTACAATTAGTGGGAAATGCCAACACATCTTCCATTATTTCCATAACACATTAGTTCAATACACATCCACCATATGTCAAAATTCCATTTACATAACAAGTACAAATATGTTCCACGACCTTCTTCATTATCCATCAAATCATTCATTATTTCGTAACAAAAATATAACAACACATCCATAGAGGCATAAAGATTCATCTTTTAAGTGTTCACAATTCTTGGGTTCAAACTATTTCTTTACTTTTCCATATTATTATCAAGTCTTCAAATTCAATTTTTACAACACATCGATTATCAATTACTACCTAAGGTTATAAATTAAATCTCCAACATTTAATTTCTTTGATTTAACTCCTTCATATAACACCGTCATATTTCACAATCTCTCATTTATCATTATTCACACTCATTTTAACCAACATAGACTTAATTTCATAAATTTAATGTTAATTAAAGTATTCTTCATCTTTCAAAAATAAACTTCATAACTAGAGTAAAACATAAATTTGGGCTTTTAGTTTTGAGGTATAAAATCACTTTCTAACTGCACAATAAAATTCTTAAATCTTCATTTCATCATCTTATCACAAATTCCATATCATCCATATCATTAACAATTTAGTCCCCTCAAATTTTGTTTCATATTATAACATGATTTACAATATCCATAATAAAGGTTCAATCGCTAATTTTTAACATAATTTTCAAACACTTCCAAAATCCAATTAAACTTGTATATATATAATTCAACCTCTCAATTTCATGATTCTACTTTCAATTTAGGCAAAATCATTAATTATCATCATGAGTCAACTTAGGGTTTTCAAGAAAAATTAAAACTTCTCACACCACCACTTTTTATTCCAAATTTCCTATTGATTATACACCTAAGATTCATAATCCACAATCTTAACCCAACAATTGAACCCCAACACTTCAAACCCTAAACCCCCAAATTCCATGATATAACACTATATGCTCAAAAATGTAAATTTTGCATTTATATAATCAAAATACCACAAATCTATCTATTAATGCAAGTATTGAAGAAGAACTAGGACCCCTACCTCAAGAATCAATCAAGAAAGCAAAGCTCCAAGAAGAATCCTTCGCAATTCCAAATTCCAATCGGTTGAAAAGTGAGATCTTCAAGCCTTCTTCACTTCATGGTGAGAGATCTTGGCCAAAACTTTAGGGAATGGAAGGTATTTGAGCCAAAATCTCTACGGTTCTCGGACTAAGGGTGAGAGGGATGAAGAGAGAAGATGAAAGTGTGTAGAATGATCTAGAAAAGTGCCTTTAAACTTGTTGAATTCGCGTAGTCCGCTCGAGCATCGCTATCTACACTCAAGCGTACCTGCTTCCAACGCAGATATGAAAACTTCAAATGGGTATAACTCTCTCATCCGGACTCTGTTCTAGGTCGTTCTTGTGTTCAAATTAAAGCCCGGAAATAAGCTTTCGAATGGTTCTAGCCTCACACCCAAATTCAAAGTGTGGAAAAAGAAAATGGCAAAAGAGTGACGGCTGTTCGTAGGAAAAATTATCTAAATTAAATTCTTGGTTCACTCTTACTTTACCTTTATGTTACCACTTCGATCAATGTCCCAAAATAAAACAAGGAGGTTCCAAATACACTAAAAAAATGTCAAAGCATCGCTTTCCACGCTCGAGCGGCCCGCCTGCAACACGGGAGATACTAGGAGCAACACAAGTCCGCTCGAGCGTCGACTCCCCCGCTCAAGTGAAGGGAAAAATTCTAGATCGTTACACTAATGGTATGGATGATATGAGCTTTGTGTTGAAATGGTTGTGTGTTATGTGAATTGTATTGTGTTATGTTAAATTATGCAGAGTTGAGTTGGGTTATGTTGTTTTGAGTTGAGTTGAGTTGAGTTGTGTTGAGTTTGGCTGAGTTGTGTTGTGTGGAGTTGAGTTATGTTGGGTTGTGTTGTGGTTGGTACCCGCGCAGGGAGTCGAAAAGGTTTTTGGGAGCCCACGTCCCGCCGTATAATAGCCGGCAAATGTGGGGGATAGTTTTAAAATTGAAAAATAGTTTTTCGGTGCTCACGACCGTCCGTATAATAGCCGGTAAATGTGAAGGTGGTTTGAATTCAAGGTGCCCAATTGCCCTGTCTAGGCTTATCGCTAGACAAATGTAGGAAAAATATTTTTGAGTGTCCACACAGTCCTGCCATATAATAGCTAGCAAAAGTGAAAAAATTGATGGTTTTCGAAAATGTTTTGGGTGCCCACGTCCTACCGTATAATAGTCGGCAAATATAGGGGATGGTTTTAAAAAGTTAAAAAATGGTTTTTGGAAAAATGTGGCTTTCGGAAGAAAATGGCTTTTGAGAAAATGATTTTTGGGAGTTCGCTTCCCGCCGTATAATAGCTGGCAAAGGTGGAAAGTGTTATGGATTGGGTGCCCGCTGTCCCGCAGTATCAAGTCGGCAAAAGGTGGAAGGTATTATGAGGTGGGTGCCCACTATCTTGCCGTATCAAGTCGGCAAAAAGTGGAATGTGTTGAGAAATGTGTTAAGTCAATGATAATATGTGTGAATTGAGATGAACTTATGAAATTATAATTGATGTGTAATTTGGCATGGAAATGGAATGCATATAGAAATTATTTGAAGAAATTGAATTATAAGGGTTTATTATCTTTGTGATATGTTGAATTATAATTGATAACACACATGTGGATATGATGTAGCTGTGATATATTGAATTATAGTTAATAATGCAAGTGTGAATGTGATGTAGTTGTTAGATAAGTAGGAGTTGAGTGTAGGATAACAATTATTAGATATAAAGGAGATTTGGATTTCTACATTAAGGAGTTACAGCAAATATGAATAGATTGGTGGGAATAGCATGTATGTGGGATGTTTTGGAGTATTAAGGGAACTTGAACTTGAGGTTATGATGTTATAATAAACGTAACTAGTAAAAGGGGAGAATGGAAATAAAAAGAGGAATGTTTAGATGGAAATTAAATGAGGAATATTTTAGAATGGGTTAATAAATATAAAGTGATGTGATTCCTTAAACATATTTGTTTCCAAAAAGGATTTATAGTTTTCTGATGAAAAGGGATAGTTTTTGATGGTCGAAGGTTTTCTTAAATGTTTAAATAAATTTCAAGAAAAAGATACTCTATGTATGATATTTTGAAATTACAAAATGTCACCGTACTATATGGTATCACCCTACATGCATGATCATTTCTATCTATAGGATGGTTATTGTTTTAGAATTATGAGATTCCTACTGGGCAATTGTGCTCACCCCTCGTTGTTTCATTTTTCTTATAGGAAGAGAATTCGGATTGATTGGTTGGAGAGTTAAGAAGTTCATGTATCTCTTACGTGTAATCTTATTGAACATGGATGTTTGTATTTATTTATTTGTAACTCCGTAGTGAAAGCTTGGCATATACTATTACTATTGTTGTATTCATTATTAAAGAGAACAAGTGTTATGATGTTTCTATTACCCAAGGGTAATAGATATTTGCATAATAAAAAAAATGGACCTAATGTTTCCGAGTAATTAAAATTTGGGGCGTGACATTACTGAGTAATTTATTGAGAATTTTTTGAGTAATTTACTAAGAATTTACTGGGAATTTACTAGGAATTCTCTAAGTAATTGACTGTGAATTTACTAGTAATTTACTAAGTAATTGACTGGGAATTTACTGAGTAATTTACTGAGAATTTATTGGGAATTTCTTGAGTAATTTACTAATAATTTACTGAGAAATTTTATTTATAATTTACCGAGAATTTACTCAATAATTTACTAAGAATTTACAAAGAATTTATTAAGTAATGTACTGAAAATTTACATAGTAATTTATAGAGAATTTACTGGTAATGTATTGAGAATTTATTAAGTAATTTACTAAGAAATTTACTGAGTAATTTACTCAGAATTTACTGAGTAATTTACTGAGCATTAACTAAGTAATTTAGTGAGAATTTACTGGGAATTTATTGAGAATTTACTGAGTAATTTACTAAGAATTTACTGAGAATTTACTAGGAATTCACTGAGTAATTTGCTGAGCAATTTATTGAGTAACTTGCTGAGAATTACTAAGTAATTTACTGAGGAATTTACTAGGTAATTTATTGAAAATGTACTGAGTAATTTACTAGGAATTTACTAAGTAATTTACAGAGAATTTACTGGTAATTTACGGAGAATTTACTGAGTAATTTCCTTGGAATTTACTAAGTGATTTACTAGGAATTTACTAAGTAATTTACTGGGAATTTACTAAGTAATTTACTGAGAATAAAGCGAATAATTTACTGACTAATTACTGAGAATTTACTAGTAATTTATTGAGAATTTTCAGAGAATTTACTGAGTAATTTTCTGAGAATTTACTGAGTAACTTACTGAAAATTTACTGAGTAATTTGTTGAGTAATTTAATGAGAATTTACTAAGGAATTTACTCGGAATTTACTGAGTAATTTACTAAGGAATTTATTGAGTAATTTGATGAGAATTTATTGAGTAATTTATTAAGAATTTACTGAGTAATGTACTGGGAATTCACCGAGTAATTTACTGAGAAATTTATTGAGTAATTTGCTGAGAATTTACTGAGGAATTACTGAGAATTTACTAAGTAATTTATTGGGAATTTATTGATAATTTACTGAGTAATTTATTGAAAATTTATTGAGAATTTTTTGAGTAATTTATTTGGAATTTACTGGGAAATATTTGTCGTAGAAGATTGTGGAATACTTTTCTATCACGGACACATTGTTAGAAGATTTCCAAGAACTGTGCCCAGCCAATATCTTTATTGCTTTCACGCATCAACACCCACCACCTTCTTGCTTCATCTTCCAATGTAAAGGTAACTAGTAATACTTTCTGTGTTTCAAGACACAGAAACACCTCAAACAGTTTCTCTATGCGAAGGACCCACGCTTCAGCCTTTAATGGATCCAATCCCCCTATGAAACTATGGCGGTTTCATCTTCTTAAACTCTATGGTGAGAGGTATGGTTCGGACATCATTTTGCAAGTCTTGAACAGGTGGTACCGGAGGTGGAGAGGGCGGCTGTTGCCACTGTTGCTGCCACTGTTGTTGTTACTTCAAAGTTTCTGCCATTTCCTGTGTTAATCTTTCCATCCTATCCATTCTGGCGATAAATGATTCCTCTAATTCATCGGCTTTTGTTCTTACCATTATCTAATTAAACTTGCATTATACTTCATACAAAATGTGTACAAGTAGACAACAATTCTTATGTCACATATTCATTCATTTCAAACATTTAAGCATGTTCTTGATGCACTCCATTACATACTCGTCACATCAATGCATCCTAGATCTTTTCTAGACACTCTATTGCTCCTTTGGACAAGTGTGTGAGTTATCAACTCGTGCTCTGATACCACTCTATCATGACTCAAACCCGCCCTTATTGATTAAGGTCATAACCAACCAGTAATCGTGAGATTACCTATGGCCTCAAATGAGGTTTAACATATCTTAATAGAAATAAAGGGGCCAAAATAGAAGCAAACTTAAAAATTTTGTCCAAAGACCAGTGCTTACATGGCATAGCAAAAACATTTCATAACCATTCCATAACAACTCACATATATAACAGAGTTAACATCTTGTATAATCAGGAACCTTCAAATAGGCAATCAGTCAGCCAAACAAAAAGTCTATATACATAGGTGGTCCAACGTAATCACCAAGGTAGCAAAAGGGTAAAACAAAAGAACGAAAGCAAAGTCTCATGCGTGAGACGTTCGGGCTGACTCCACAAAAACTTGGATTTCTCTCACATCCTTTACTGAGGCTGGAGTTGGACATCTCTTTGCTCACCTACATACATATAAATAAGAGTTAGCGAAAGCCCAGTGAATAATACTAAAGTAAAGAGGTTATATGAATGAAATTCTCTAATAGGTAATATCCTTGTCAAACACATCAAACGGCCTTAGGCCCATTCATATTCTTATCAAATATATCAAACGGCCTTAGGCCCAAACATATTAAACGGCCTCTCGCCCATCATACCAAACGGCCTTGGGCCCAATTCATTCGTGTAACGATCTAGAATTTTTCCCTCCGCTCGAGCGTGGAAGTCAACGCTCGAGTGGACTTGTGAGGCTCCCAGTACTTTTGCAGTCTGCCCAGATGGCCGCTTGAGCGCAAGAAGTGGCGCTCGAGCATAGAATTGTTGTTCCCAGTATCTCGCGTGTTGCAGGTGGGCCGCTCGAGCATGGAAAGCGACGCTCGAGCGTGGAAAGTGAGATTGCCCTTGACATTTTTTTTAGTGTATTTGGAACCTCCTTATTTTATTTTGGGACATTGATCGAAGTGGTAACATAATGGTAAAGTAAGAGTGAACCAAGAATTTAATTCGGATAATTTTTTCTTCGAGCATCCATCACTCTTTTGCCCTTTCTTTTTTCCATACTTTGAATTTGGGTGAGAGGCTAGTACCATTGGAAAGCTTGTTTCCGAGGCTTCGATTTGGACACAAGAATGACCTAGAACGGAGTCCGGATGAGAGAGTTACACCCGTTTGAAGTTTTCATATCTGTGCTGGAAGCAGGTACGCTCGAGCGTGGAAAGCAATGCTCGAGCAGACTGCACGAATTCAGCAAGTTTAAAGGCACTTTTCTAGATCATTCTTCACACTTTCATATTCTCTCTTCATCCCTCTCACCCTTAGTCTGAAAACCCTAGAGATTTTGGCCCATATACCTTCCATTCTCCAAAGTTTTGGCCAAGATCCCTTACCAAAAAGTGAAGAAGGCTTGAAGATCTCACTTTTCAACCAATTGGAATTTGGATTTGCGAAGGATTCTTCTTGGAGCTTTGCTTTCTTGATTGATTCTTGAGATGGGGGTCCTAGTTCTTCTTCAATACTTGCATTAATAGATCGATTTATGGTATTTTGATTATATAAATACAAAATCTACATTTTTGAGCATATAGTGTTATATCATGGAATTTGGGGGTTTAGGGTTTGAAGTGTTGGGGTTCAATTGTTGGGTTAAGATTATGGATTATGAACCTTAGGTGTATAATCAATGGGAAAACTGGAATAAAAAGTAGTGGTTTGAGAAGTTTGAATTTTTCTTGAAAGTCTTGATTTTTCTTGAAAACCCTAAGTTGGTTCATGATGATAATTAATGATTTTGCCCAAATTGAAAGTAGAATCATGAAATTGAGAGGTTGAATTATATATATATATACAAGCTTAATTGGATTTTGGAAGTGTTTGAAAATTATGTTAAAAATTAGCAAATGAACCCTTAATTTGGATATTGTAAATCATGCCATAATATGAAATGAAATTTGGGAAAAAAGAGTTGTTAATGATATGGATGACATGAGCCTTGGGATGGAATGATGAAATGGAGATTTAAGAGTTCACCTTGAATTATGTTGAATTACATTTAGTGGTATTGAATTGAATCATGTTGAATAGTGTTGATTATGTTAAGTTGTGTTGAATAATGTTGAATTGAAGTGTGTTGGACTATGATGAATTGTGTTTGAATCATGTTGAATTGTGTTGAGTTGTGTTGGCTGTGTTGAGTTTGAGTTGAGTTGTGTTGGGTGTGTTGAGTTTGAGTTGAGTTGTGTTGGGTCGTGTTGAGTTTGGGTTGAGTTGTGTTGGGTCGTGTTAAGTTTGGGTTGAGTTGTGTTGGGTTGTGTTGAGTTTGGGTTAAGTTGTGTTGGGTGGTGTTGTGTTGGTACCCATGCAGGGAGTTAAAAAATGGTTTTTTGGTGCCTACAACCGTCTATATAATAGCCAGTAAATGTGGGGGATGGTTTTAAAAATTGAAGAAAAAGGTTTTGGGGGGCCCACGTCCCGCCGTATAGTAGCCGGCAAATGTGGGGGCGATTTTGGATTAAAGGTGCCCAATTTCTCTATCTAGGCTTATCGCTGGACGAATGTGGAAAAATATTTTTGGGTGTCCGCACAGTCCCGCCGTATAGTAGTCGGCGAAAGTGGAAAAATGATTTTTGGATGTCCACACAATCCTGCCGTATTGTAGCCGGCAAAAGTGGAAAAACATATGGTTTTCGAAAATGTTTTGGGTGCCCACATCCTGCCGTATAGTAGTCGGCAAATGTGGGGGATGGTTTTAAAAAGTTGAAAAATGATTTTTGGAGAAATATGGTTTTTAGAAGAAAATGGCTTTTGAGAAAATGGTTTTTGGGAGTTCACTTCCCGCCGTATAGTAGCCGGCAAAAGGTGGAAAGTGTTATGAATCGGGTGCCCGCTATCCCGTCGTAGTAAGTCAGCAAAAGGTGGATTGTGTTGAGATGTGTGTTGAGTTGATGATGTTGTTTGTGACTTGTGATGAATTTGTAAAATTGCATATTGATGTGTAATTTGGTTTAAAGAGGAAATGTGCATAGACATTATTTGTAAAGAATGGAACCCAAAAATAGGTAAGGGGATTA
This sequence comes from Camellia granthamiana, assembly GCA_036172215.1. NCBI lineage: Eukaryota > Viridiplantae > Streptophyta > Magnoliopsida > Ericales > Theaceae > Camellia > Camellia granthamiana. Next base: position 14,760,718 of record CM069909.1, on the reverse strand, counting down.
TGGATTGGTGATGGTGAACTTAATGAATTAGTTATGACAATAAAGGTAAATTATGTGTGTTATTCTGTAAATAAATTAGGAAACTTGAACTTGAAGTTATGGAGTTCTAAATAAATATAATGAGTAGAAAGGAAGAATGAAAAATAAAGAGGAATATTAAAAATAGAAATTAAATGAGAAATATTTTGGGAATTAATTAATAATTTTTAAATGATGTTGTTTCTTAAATATGTTTGTTTCACAAGGATCTATGGTTTTCTAAAGTTAAGGGATGATTTTTAATGGTTGGAGGTTTTTCTTAAAAGTGTTTAAATAGTTTTTGAGAAAAAGGTACCTTACTTCTAATATTTTGAAATTATAAAATGTCACCTTACTATATGGTATCACCATGCATGCATGATCATTTCTATCTGTGTGTTAGTTATTGATTTAGAACTATGAGATTCCTACTGGGCATTAGTGCTCACCCCTTGCTGTTTTATCTTTTTACAGGAAGAAAGTTTGGATTCTTTGATTGAAGAGTTAAGAAGTCCATGTGTCTTTTATATGTAATTTCATTGTAGATGTGAAAGAAATAAATATTGTACATGGATGTTTGCAATTATTTATTAGTAGCTCCGTAGTGGAAGCTCGACATTTATTATTGTTGTTGTTGTATTCATTGAGAGAGAGAGAGAGAACATGTATCATTGTATTTCTATTACTCAAGGGTAATGGATGTTTGTTAAAAAAAAAAATGGACCGAATTTAAAGGCTTTGGTAATGTTTCCGAGTATTTAAAATTTGGGGCGTGGCAATTCGTATCAAACGGCCTCCGGCCCAATTCATTCATGTTAAACGGCCTCGGGCCCAATCATCGTATCAAACGACCTCTGGCCCAATCATACCAAATGACCTCTGGCCCATTATTTTCATATTCATATTTATGCGCATTTCATATTCGTGATCATAATCATATTCATATTCAAACGGCCTTAGGCCCAGCGCATTCGTATTCAAACGGCCTTAGGCCCATTTGTATCCTTATCAATATATCAAACGGCCTCAAGCCCAAGTATAACAAACGGCCTCGGGCCCAATCATTGTATCAAACGGCCTCTAGCCCATTATTTTCATATTTATATTTATGCGCATTTCATATTCGTGATCATAATCATATTCATATTCGAACGGCCTTAGGCCCAACGCATTCGTATTCAAACGGCCTTAGGCCCATTCATATCCTTATCAATATATCAAACGGCCTCAGGCCCAAGTATAACAAACGGCCTCGGGCCCACTTCAAGTATATCAAACGGCCTTAGGCCCAATTATGTTCTTGACAGAACCTTATACAAAGATTAGGCATATAGAATACTCATTCATAATTCAAATCCACAAATCCATGAAGCTTATACAGAAGTAGTATTCGGAAAATAACATACTTGAAGATATTTTTACTAAGATATTACTCATAGTGTTCCGTCGATAGATTTGTCCTTGCGCTTGACCCTACACATTTCATAACATAGGGTCACAAGCAATTCAATCCGTTCTTAACTTGTTTATTTCTCTTAGGCCTCTTTCTTAATCCTTTAGTTCATTTACCATGCTCAATACATGCCTAAGAGTGCTTATAAATAAAAGAGAACGGAAAACGGAACGTGAAATAACTTTTCAAAATTTCTAAAACAGGGCCCTCGTTCGAGCACAGCTTTGGTTGCTTGAGCGGCCTGTAAAACTCTGTAAAAGTATTGGTTCCATGAATTTTACTCTCGAGCGAGACTTCTGATGCTCGAGTGAGGAGTCTTGCAAAACAGGGTTAGCTCGAGCGCAAGATTTGTCGCTCGATCCACCGTGCAAATCTTTGCAAAACTTTTAGGAGCTAAATTTTCACGCTCGAATGAGACTTTCTTCGCTGGAGCGGACAGGTCGAATTCTAGAATTCCAGAATTCTGTTTAAAGTTCAAAACACACTCCCAAAGGTCCAAAGCTTGCAAATTGGTACCAAAACATGCAAAAACATTGTCTAACATGTGAACATAGTTAATTTGAAACCAATTGGCTAAAATTATGGTCCATGTTCCAAATTATTCCAAATTCTTCTTGTCAATTCCAAAACTCATGCAATTAAGTCTTGCATCTTCATGAATCATGTATGCGTTTAAAATATTGACTCTAATTCCATCTCAAATGGTATAAATGATGCTCAAAGTCACGAAGCTCAACAAAATTATGCTTGCATGTGTGATTTGGTACTCAATTCTTCTTGTTTAACATGCCTCATGCTAAATTATACTAATTCATGGCAATTCTTTACATGCATGATATATTGACTTCAACTTCATCATACACCATTCAAATCTTGTTCTTGATTACCAATTCTCTTTGAATTCATATAATTACAAGATTAAACTCATGAATTAAGGGTTGGCTACTCACCTAGAAGCTCCAATCCTTCCAAATATAGCTAAGGCTTGAGCTAATCCACCTAGTTCTTGAATTCCTTTGCAAAATCTTCAAGGATGAGCCCTCTTTCTCTCTCTCTCTCTCTCTAAATTCGGCTCACTCTCTCTCTGGAGTGTGTATTTCAGATTTTTAAGCTCATTCTATGAGCCTAAGTGTGTTTAGCACATTTATATACTTGGTGATTAGCTTAAGTTAATCAAGTTTAAATTAAAGTTAATGAACCTCACTTAATTAATCTAATTATTTTGATACGAATCAATTTTTAATCAAATTTCACTATAGGCTCTAAAAATCACTCTAATCACAATGATATAGACAATTCCAATTTTCAAATTATAGTAGTAAGTTGGACAAATTTTCCTATGGTGAACAGATAGAAATTCAAAAACACATATAATCATATAATTGGCACTCAAAATCATATCAGGCACATAATCACAATCATAACTAAGATTAATTAACGTAACACAAAACAGGGTTATCACAAGTTTACTATTAATTTGCTGAGTAATTTATTAAGAATTTACTGAGTAATTTACTGGTAGTTTATTGAGAATTTACTGAATAATTTATTGAGAATTTATTGAGGAATTTACTGAGAATTTATCGAGTAATTTTCCTTATTGAATAATTTACTGGGAATCTATTTAGAAGTTACTAAGTAATTTACTAAGAAACTTACTGAAAATTTACTGAGTAATTTACAGAGAATTTACTGATTAATTTATTGAGTTATTAAGTGAGAATTTACTGAGAATTACTGAGTAATTTACTGAGTAACTAATTGAGAATTTACTTAATAATTTACTTAGAATTTGTAATGAATTTACTGAGTAAATTATTGAGAATTTAAAAGTAAATTACTTAGAATTTACAAAGTAATTAATTGGGAATTTACTAACAATTTACTGAGAATTAATGAGAATTTACTAAGAATTTCCTATGAATTTATTGAGTAATTTACTGAGCAATTTATTCAGTAATTTTTTGAGAAATTACTGGGTAATGTTCTGAGTTACTGAGTAATATGCTGAGAATATATTATGGAATGTTATGAGAATTTACTGAGAAATTTATTGACTAATTTGCTAAGAATTTACCAAACATTTACTTATGAATTTATTGAGAAATTTACCAAGAATTTACTGGGAATTTACTGCACAATTTACTGAGAATTTACAGAGTAATTTACTGAGACTTTACAAAGTAATTTATTAAGAATTACTAAGTAATTTACTAGGAATTTATTGAGAATTTTCTGAGTAATTTTTTGAGAAATTACAGAGTAATTTGATGAGTACTTACTAAGAATTTGCTGAGAATTTACCAAGAAACTTACTTAGAATTTACTAACTAATTTACTGAGAATTTACCTAGTAATTTACTAAGGCCTCATTTAGGAACATGCTATTTTAGTAACTATTTGACTTTTTAGCTAAAATATGAGATTAAAAAAACTAGCATGTTTGGGGTGGCTTTTTGACTTTTTACGAAAAAATGTGCAAAAAGTAGAGAGAAAAAAGAATCTTTGATTTTTTGATATAGGTTATAGGCTTTTTTAATAACTTTTTGGCTTTTAGGCTAAAACAGCTACTTGCCAAACGAAGCCTTAGTAATTTCATCAGAATTTACAGGGAAGTTACTGATAATTAATGAGTAATTTACTGAGAATTTACTAAGGAATTTATTGAGAATTTATTGAGTAATTTGGTAAATTTTTCTGAGAATTTTCTGAGTACTTACTAACAATTTGCTAAGTGTTAGACTTATTTATTTTGATGATTTATTTAATTATATTTTAATTTATTTGAAAGAGAAAAATAGAATCCAAAATTTATTTTGATGATTTATTTAATTATATTTTAATTTATTTGAAAAAGAAAAATAGAATCCAAAATTTATTTTGATGATTCATTTAATTATATTTTAAATCCAAAATTTATTTTGATGATTTATTTAATTATGTTTTAATTTATTTGAAAGAGAAAAATAGAATCAAAATTTATTTTGTCCCATTATTTCTCACCTAAACCTTTATCCTAAATGTTGTTAGAATATATTTAATATTTGATTAAATCAGGAGTTCAAACAGCTAAGCACAGCAGCTGTCACGACCCCAAACCGCCCCTAGTAGTTTGGTGCCGAGATTGCCAGTAAATCCGAGATTCACCAAAGGCCTCTTACAAAAGTTCACACACAACAGAGTATAACATATGGGGCTCACAAATGCGGAAGCAATAAAACGAATACAATGGTCCATAAGAGCAGTGCATAGATCAAAAGTGATAACATACATACATGATTGCACTTCGGCTGCTAACAAAACAATTACAAGCTTACATCCTGATCAAAAGGCTTCTTAGCCGACATCTACAAAATACAGTGATTACAAGCAAAGAAGCATGATTTTCAAGAATCTGCCGAAGTAAAATGCAATACGGCCGAGGTAAATACAAAACAAGGCCGATATAAACAAAAGTCCCAAAACAAGCTTTCAAATACTTCTAGGCGTCGCCGCCGTCCTTCTCATCACCTACATATATATAGAGAGGGGTGAGCTTGGATACTCAGTGAATGGTACTAGAAATAAAGGTTTGCATGAATAATAGCCGAAGTCTTTCAAACAAAGCATACCAAACCATTCAAGTGTTAGCCGAGGTTCAATCCGAAGCAAAACACAACAAGTTATATCAAATCAAGAGATGAACCGTATTCATCTAGCAAGTCTTACAAGTCAAAGCATTTCCGAGATCATGCAAGTAGTAGCCGGGGTCCTCCTCCAGGCAATTCGTAACGAGCTGTATCAAGTCAAGGGGGTGAACCATATTCATCAAGCACAATCTTACCAAACCTGTTGCTCATGTCACTTAGGCCCGCAGCCCTTTTTGACCATCTCACGTGACTCAGGCCCGCAGCCCTTTTTCACCAAGCGGTGCTGCGAAAGTTTAAAGTCCTCTAGCACAAGGGACTGGTGTTACTTAGGCCCGTAGCCTGCTTTAACACTTTAGCTTCTCAAGAAAGGACCGTATCCTCTTTAACAAGATGGTACTGCAAAAGTTTAGAGTCCTCCAGTCCAAGGGACTTTCCAAGATAAGGACCGTATCCTTTTTAACAAGATGGTACTGCAAAAGTTTAGAGTCCTCCAGTCCAAGGGACTTTCCAAGATAACATCGAGACAAAGCTTATACAAGAGATATCAAAATAGGCTAATCATTCATGCTAGCAAATACTTTCATCAAAGCGAAACAAAGCAAGATTTATCAAAGCGTTTTAACATAGCTTTATTAAAAGCACCACTCACCTCGGTCTTCAGGTGTAGGCTCAAGCAAAGATCAAATTCCTACAATCACATGGCAAACCATATTCTCAAAACGAGCTTAACTTATATGCAATGATCTCGGCACTCTCATCGGATCCAAGTCGAAGACAAAACAAGACATGCAAGGACTCAAAACACTATCTCCCATCTCAGGGAAGTACACTAGGTACCAGCAAGGTTCAGCCGAGGTCCCACACCTCCCCGCCGAGGTGTGCACCTGATGGCCACAAACAAGACCAAGCCAGGAAAATCCGAGTTTCCTTTCAAAGGACGAGAAGAACAAGATCATGCATGCTATAACCTTAACTCACTTATACGAAATCTGAGGTTTTCATGCTAAGAAGTTCAAAAAAACGTGGGCTTGGGTACCCAACCAAGAAGATCATGCAAGAACAAACACAAAGTCAAGGTTTCTGTCCCAGATCTTCGGATCAAAAGGGACTTTCATCAAGAACACATGAATACCAACTTACTCTTTCCGAAAACGAACTTCAATCCAATGCATGACATGCAAAACGAATCGGATCAAGCAATGCAGCTAGACAACCAATAAGAACAATCAAAGTAAAGCAAGAATCTTACCTCAAAGCTCAAATCTAACGGTTCGATCTTCCAATATCAAGCTCGAACTCCACTTCTCTCTCTAGAGTTCTTCCTCTTCAAACTTGAGAGCTTCTCTCTCTAAGCAAGACAAAGATTGAGACAAAATGCTTTGTCTCTAGGTCTGCGGCTGTCTTAACCTGTAGCTCGGACACGTGTCGTCACCGGGGTGGTTCAGACGAAAAGGTGACTGATAGACGAGACAAGTCTCTGACAAAGCGTATTCAACACGCTGGGGCGAAGCGTGTCGGCAACCAACAACATCGGCCAAAGTCAACACTTCGGCACCAAAGGTACAGAATATCGGCTAGGGAGGACGACACTTGACTAAGCTGTGCCACACCTTGGCCGGGGTGTGCCACATCTCGGCCTAGGCCGTACCTGCCCAGGAGCAGAGTTCACTAGGTACAAAACATCTCGGCCAACATGCCGAGGTCAAGACAAAGGTCAACCAAGCGGTTCAAGACGATTCTAAGTACAAAGGTTCAAGGGTGAACTAGGCTCAACAAGATCTCAGCCACAGCCAAGCAAGGCTCAAAATCAAGCAAGAAATACTAAATCAAAGCAAGCCAGAACAAGATGGTGAAGGTTTACAAACATAACCAAGACAAGATCATACAAGAATGCATGCAAGCATGCCTAAGTCAAGATGAGGGTTGTTACAGTCTACCCCCCTTAAAGAAGTTTGGTCCCCAAACTTAAATTACCTCGTTCCAAGAACAGTTCTGGATGTCGAGTTCTCATTTCTTCTTCCATTTCCCATGTGGCATCCTTGCCGTAATGTTCCTTCCATTCGATCTTCACCATTGGTATCGACTTGTTTCTCAACTGTCTAACTCGTCTGTCAACAATACACATCGGCTTCCCTTCATAGCCCAAATTGCCATTAATTTCGATTCCGGAATAATCAATCACATGCTGTGGATCTCGGATGTACTTCCTTAACATCGAAACATGAAACACATTATGAACTTGGCTCAATTCTGGTGGCAAAGCAAGTCTGTATGCAACTAAGTTGACTTTGTCAAGAATTTCAAATGGCCCAATATAACGAGGTGCTAATTTACCTTTCTTGCCAAATCTGGAAACTCCTTTCATCGGCGAAACTTTTAGGAATACATGATCTCCCACTTCAAATTCTAACTCATTCCTTCTTTGGTCGGCGTAGCTCTTCTGCCTGCTCTGTGCAGTTCTAATCCTTTGTTGAATAAGTTTGATCTTCTCTGTTGTTACTTGAATTACCTCGGGACCAAGCAGAGCCTTGTCTCTAACTTCAGTCCAACATATCGGCGATCTACACTTCCTTCCGTACAAGGCTTCATATGGTGCCATGCCAATGCTGGCTTGATAGCTGTTGTTGTAAGCAAATTCTACTAAAGGCAAATGCATTCCCCAACTTCCTTGGAAGTCCAATACACAAAGTCTCAGCATATCTTCGAGTGTCTGAATTGTCCTCTCTGTTTGCCCATCTGTCTGAGGATGAAACGCAGTACTAAACCTCAACTCGGCTCCAAAAGCTTTCTGTAGACTCTGCCAAAATCTGGAAACAAATTTCGGATCTCGGTCTGACACAATTGACATCGGCACTCCATGAAGTTTGACAATCTCATTCACATATAACATGGCAAGTTGATCGGCACTAAATGTAGTCTTAACTGGCAAAAAGTGCGCTGACTTAGTTAATCTATCAGTGATGACCCAAATTGAATCCATTCCTTTCTGCGTTCTTGGCAAACCAATCACAAAATCCATAGAGATGTGCTCCCATTTCCACTCAGGGATCGGCAAAGGTTGAAGAAGCCCTGCCGGTCTCTGATGTTCTGCTTTCACTTGTTGGCAATACAGACATTGAGACACGAATTCGGCTATCTCTCTTTTCATATTTGGCCACCAATAGGTCTGTTTCACATCTTGGTACATCTTGGTATTCCCTGGATGAACAGCAAATTTGGAACTATGAGCCTCCTGCAAAATTTTTCTTTTCAATTCTGGAACGTCGGCCACACATAGCCTTCCTTCAAACTTAAGCACTTGGTTCTCAACAGTGTACCCTGATCTCGGCTTTGTAACAATCTCCTCGGCTACCTTTCTAAAGAACCCATCCTCCATTTGTCTTGCCTTTACTTCTGCAATAATAGTTGGTTCTGCCGAAATCATGGTTAGGCATGCCAAATTTCCAACTGATTTTCTGCTCAATGCGTCGGCCACGCTGTTAGCTTTTCCTGGGTGATATTGAATTTGCATATCATAGTCCTTCAACAACTCGAGCCACCTTCTCTGCCTCAAATTCAATTCTTTCTGCGTGAATAGGTACTTTAAACTCTTGTGATCTGTAAAAACCTGACAAGAAGCTCCATACAAGTAGTGACGCCAAATCTTTAAAGCAAGTACGACAGCTGCTAACTCCAAATCATGGGTAGGATAGTTCTTTTCATGTGGTTTCAACTGACGAGATGCATATGCTATGACCTTACCCTTTTGCATTAATACACAACCCAAACCTTTATGCGATGCATCACTGTAAATATGAAATTCTTCATTACCTGATGGAAGTACAAGTACGGGTGCTGTAACCAACCTCGTCTTTAGTTCCTGGAAGGCTGACTCCCGATCTTCAGTCCATTCGTACGGTACTCCCTTCTTGGTTAGTTGTGTCAATGGGACTGCAACCCTTGAGAAATCCTTCACAAACTTCCTGTAGTAACCTGCCAAACCCAGAAAACTGCGAACCTCGGAAACATTAGTCGGTCTCGGCCAATTCACCACGGCCTCAATTTTGCTAGGATCAACTGAGATACCCTCTTCATTAATCACATGACCCAAGAATGAGATAGTAGAAATCCAAAACTCACACTTGCTAAACTTAGCATACAATTTCCGGTCTCTCAAAATCTGTAGAGCAAGTCTCAAATGATTCTCATGTTCGGTTTCACTCTTGGAATAGATTAATATATCATCAATGAAGACAACTACAAACTCATCTAAATGTGGCTTGAAGACTTTGTTCATTAAATCCATAAATGCAGCAGGGGCATTGGTTACTCCAAAAGGCATCACTAGAAACTCATAGTGGCCATATCTTGTCCGAAAAGCAGTCTTCTCAACATCCTCGGCTTTAACTTTAAGCTGATGGTAGCCCGACCTAAGGTCTATCTTAGAAAAGACACGGGCTCCGTGTAGCTGATCAAGCAAATCATCGATCCTAGGTAGTGGGTATTTGTTCTTAATGGTGACCTTGTTAAGTTCTCTGTAGTCGATGCAAAGGCGAAGTGAGCCATCCTTTTTCTTAACAAATAAAACGGGTGCTCCCCAAGGTGAAGTGCTCGGCCTAATAAATCCTTTATCTAATAGTTCCTGTAACTGCAGTTTCAGTTCTCTAAGTTCAGCTGGAGCCATTCTATACGGCGTTTTAGAGATCGGCTGTGTTCCCGACATGACATCCACCGTAAACTCTATTTCTCTATCGACCAAGTGGCCAGGTAAATCATCAGGAAAGACATCGGCGAATTCACTAACAGCTGGGATGTCGGCTAAACTAACATTTCCATCCTGATTCTTCAATATACTACACAAATAACCTCGGCACCCTTTTTGAATTAACTTATAGGCTCTAACGGATGAGATCAAATAAGGTGGGGGCACTACCCCTTTCCCATGGAAAATAACTTCGGCCAAGTTTGGGGGTTTCAATGTAACACTCTTCGAAACACAATCAATGAATGCATGATTTGCCATTAACCAGTCCATTCCCAATATAACATCAAAATGATCTATATCCAAAGGCATTAAATCAACTAGCAGTTCAACATTCTCAATAACAATAACACATGCTCTATAAATGGATGCAACAATTACGGATCTCCCAGACGGAGTAGACACAGATAGCACATAATCCAGAGGTTCTAATTTCCTATCAATCTTCTCGGCAAACTTAGTAGAAACAAACGAGTGCGTAGAACCCGAATCAATTAACACATAAGCATCTCGGGAGCAAATTAGAAGTATACCTGACACCACAGTTTCAGTATTCTGAGTATCTCCTGGCACTAGTGCAAACACTCTGCCCTGTCTCAACGGCCCTTTTCCAGCATTACCCTTCTGGACGGTGCCCGAGGTGTTCTCACCTTTCTTGCTGTTGTCAGTCTTTCCCTTAGGACAATCTCTCACGTAATGTCCCATTTCACCACATTCATAACAGGCTCCCGACGTCCGACGACAAACTCCGGAATGCTGCTTCCCACAATCTGGGCACATCGGCTTAGCATTACCTTCCTGCCTTCGATAACTAGTACTGCCCATGTTCGGTCTTTTCTTGGCGCTCGACTGTGCTCGGCTGCTGTCATAATTCTGTCTCTTTCTCGGATTCTCTCCCGAACTCTGGTAGCTGTTTAAGTTAGCCTCAGCCAGAATGGCTTTGTCCAATACTTCAGCGTAGGTCGGCAAATCGTGCAAGTTAACCCGATCTTGAATCGGTACTCGGAGTCCACTTTCGAACTTTCTTGCTTTCATATACTCATCGTTGGCCATGTGAGGTACAAACCTCGCCAAGTCGGTAAAAATGCGATCGTATTCTGCCACTGTTCGGCTGCCCTGCGTCAAGGTCTGAAATTCGGTAGCTTTACGGTTTCGTACACTTAGAGGAAAGTGCTTCTTGTAGAACAACTCCAAAAATCTAGCCCAGGTTAAGTCTGGATTCCTTTCTCGAACCATCAACCACCATCTGCGAGCGTCATCATCCAATGTGAAGGTTGCCAATGTCACCTTCTGAGCGTCAGTGCTAGGGAAGATCTCAAACAGCTTTTCCATTTCTAAAGCCCATGCCTCGGCCTTCATCGGCTCTATTCCTCCAGAAAATCTCGGTGGTCTCATCTTTTTAAATTCCCTGATCAAAGCTATTGTGCCATCCCCATATAAGGCTGGCTGTGGGGCAACTTGGGGCACTGGGGGAGGTGGAGGCGGAACTACATTTCGGCCGTTTGTCTGCTCGGCCCGAGTCGAAGTAGCACTAGCATACTGCTGTCTGGTCTGCCTCAATTCGTGGGCCAAACCTTCAAATAACCTTTCCAGTCGGTCCAATCTGTCTTCGGGCCTATCTCGGCCAAGTGGAGGTCTACCTCTCCTCATGATGCTATGAGTTTACAAAGTGTGACTTTTAAGCAAAACAAGCAAATAAGCACATAGGCAAGTAACAAACAAACATGTCAAGACAATGCACACCTTGTTCAAATAGCAAGCACTATGATGCAATCTTAACATCTTTCTAAGGGGAATCCTATGCTCTTTAGGACTCAAAGTGTGTGAATAACGTACTATGAGGAACTTGTGCTCTGATACCACTCTGGCACGACCCCAAACCGCCCCTAGTAGTTTGGTGCCGAGATTGCCAGTAAATCCGAGATTCACCAAAGGCCTCTTACAAAAGTTCACACACAACAGAGTATAACATATGGGGCTCACAAATGCGGAAGCAATAAAACGAATACAATGGTCCATAAGAGCAGTGCATAGATCAAAAGTGATAACATACATACATGATTGCACTTCGGCTGCTAACAAAACAATTACAAGCTTACATCCTGATCAAAAGGCTTCTTAGCCGACATCTACAAAATACAGTGATTACAAGCAAAGAAGCATGATTTTCAAGAATCTGCCGAAGTAAAATGCAATACGGCCGAGGTAAATACAAAACAAGGCCGATATAAACAAAAGTCCCAAAACAAGCTTTCAAATACTTCTAGGCGTCGCCGCCGTCCTTCTCATCACCTACATATATATAGAGAGGGGTGAGCTTGGATACTCAGTGAATGGTACTAGAAATAAAGGTTTGCATGAATAATAGCCGAAGTCTTTCAAACAAAGCATACCAAACCATTCAAGTGTTAGCCGAGGTTCAATCCGAAGCAAAACACAACAAGTTATATCAAATCAAGAGATGAACCGTATTCATCTAGCAAGTCTTACAAGTCAAAGCATTTCCGAGATCATGCAAGTAGTAGCCGGGGTCCTCCTCCAGGCAATTCGTAACGAGCTGTATCAAGTCAAGGGGGTGAACCATATTCATCAAGCACAATCTTACCAAACCTGTTGCTCATGTCACTTAGGCCCGCAGCCCTTTTTGACCATCTCACGTGACTCAGGCCCGCAGCCCTTTTTCACCAAGCGGTGCTGCGAAAGTTTAAAGTCCTCTAGCACAAGGGACTGGTGTTACTTAGGCCCGTAGCCTGCTTTAACACTTTAGCTTCTCAAGAAAGGACCGTATCCTCTTTAACAAGATGGTACTGCAAAAGTTTAGAGTCCTCCAGTCCAAGGGACTTTCCAAGATAAGGACCGTATCCTTTTTAACAAGATGGTACTGCAAAAGTTTAGAGTCCTCCAGTCCAAGGGACTTTCCAAGATAACATCGAGACAAAGCTTATACAAGAGATATCAAAATAGGCTAATCATTCATGCTAGCAAATACTTTCATCAAAGCGAAACAAAGCAAGATTTATCAAAGCGTTTTAACATAGCTTTATTAAAAGCACCACTCACCTCGGTCTTCAGGTGTAGGCTCAAGCAAAGATCAAAGTCCTACAATCACATGGCAAACCATATTCTCAAAACGAGCTTAACTTATATGCAATGATCTCGGCACTCTCACCGGATCCAAGTCGAAGACAAAACAAGACATGCAAGGACTCAAAACACTATCTCCCATCTCAGGGAAGTACACTAGGTACCAGCAAGGTTCAGCCGAGGTCCCACACCTCCCCGCCGAGGTGTGCACCTGATGGCCACAAACAAGACCAAGCCAGGAAAATCCGAGTTTCCTTTCAAAGGACGAGAAGAACAAGATCATGCATGCTATAACCTTAACTCACTTATACGAAATCTGAGGTTTTCATGCTAAGAAGTTCAAAAAACGTGGGCTTGGGTACCCAACCAAGAAGATCATGCAAGAACAAACACAAAGTCAAGGTTTCTATCCCAGATCTTCGGATCAAAAGGGACTTTCATCAAGAACACATGAATACCAACTTACTCTTTCCGAAAACGAACTTCAATCCAATGCATGACATGCAAAACGAATCGGATCAAGCAATGCAGCTAGACAACCAATAAGAACAATCAAAGTAAAGCAAGAATCTTACCTCAAAGCTCAAATCTAACGGTTCGATCTTCCAAGATCAAGCTCGAACTCCACTTCTCTCTCTAGAGTTCTTCCTCTTCAAACTTGAGAGCTTCTCTCTCTAAGCAAGACAAAGATTGAGACAAAATGCTTTGTCTCTAGGTCTGCGGCTGTCTTAACCTGCAGCTCGGACACGTGTCGTCACCGGGGTGGTTCAGACGAAAAGGTGACTGATAGACGAGACAAGTCTCTGACAAAGCGTATTCAACACGCTGGGGCGAAGCGTGTCGGCAACCAACAACATCGGCCAAAGTCAACACTTCGGCACCAAAGGTACAGAATATCGGCTAGGGAGGACGACACTTGACTAAGCTGTGCCACACCTTGGCCGGGGTGTGCCACATCTCGGCCTAGGCCGTACCTGCCCAGGAGCAGAGTTCACTAGGTACAAAACATCTCGGCCAACATGCCGAGGTCAAGACAAAGGTCAACCAAGCGGTTCAAGACGATTCTAAGTACAAAGGTTCAAGGGTGAACTAGGCTCAACAAGATCTCGGCCACAGCCAAGCAAGGCTCAAAATCAAGCAAGAAATACTAAATCAAAGCAAGCCAGAACAAGATGGTGAAGGTTTACAAACATAACCAAGACAAGATCATACAAGAATGCATGCAAGCATGCCTAAGTCAAGATGAGGGTTGTTACAGCAGCAGTTCAAAAGGTTCAAAAGATTCAAGTGGAAGATATTTAAATTTGTAATGATGGAGGAAAAGATATTCAAATTAGTAATGATGAAGTTACAACGGCTATAAATTCAAATGAATAGTTCAAAAGGTTCAAGTGGAAGATATTCAAATTAGTAATGATGGAGTACAACGGCTATAAATTCAAATGAATAGGTCAAAAGGTTCAAAAGGTTCAAGTGGAAGATATTCAAATTAGTAATGATGACTACAACGGCTATAAACAGCTATAATTTTCATTATATATACCAAAGCCTCTAATGTAAAACTAGTTACAAAAAAAAAAAAACCTGAAAATATTCTTTGATTTATAATCACTCACATCTATTCTCTGAAAAATTCTCTGAGAAGTATTCTTCAATTTTTGTTTACATCCTCTCTTAGAAATTATACACTGAGTCTTATATCTTTAAGCCCATCTTTCTTGTGTGAGGTTTACAGAAAAACCAAAGTTTCATTTTTATATCTATCTTTGAGAGATAATTCTTGTAGCTTTCTGTGAAAGCAAAAACACCTTCTTTTCAACCTTGTAAGAGTATAGTACACTCAGTATTCTTGACTTAGAAAGCCTATGTAAAATCCGTGGAGGATTGCTCCATTTGTAAAGAGGTTGCTAACACCCCCGTGAAGCTAGAGCATAGTGAAAAATCTCAAGTGAAGCTTGAGGAGTGGACGTAGGCCGAGTTGAAACCGAACCACTATAAATTTGTTTGCCTATCTCTGTAACAAGCCCGCGGGGGACCTCACTACAGTTCGGACTCCTTTTTGTCACGGTTCTTAATCTGAACCAAAGAGTCCAAATCCGGCAAATCGTTTTGAGAAAACAGATTTTTTGAAAGAAGTGCCAAACATGGACTGCTTTGCCAGATACAGAGTCGCCACCTAAATATTTTTTAATGGGAGAATTTAGGAAACCCTGACTCGGTGCCAAAGGCCACGTGTCCGTCATCACCAAAGTTGCCTCGGCTCGGGAGCTTGGGTACGATTGGGGAAGGTCAGCTATGAGCACCCCCTCTCGCCCGATCCGAAGATCGGCCTCTACTAACCGTGATATCCGTTTTTGAAAACGCTATGTGTTCTTATTCCGGTTATTAGCCTAGAATTACTATGTTATGCGCGCAGCAAACAAGTATAGACTAGATTGCCTAATTTGGGAATAAGCATTGCATATCCGTTGGTTTGGAAAACGCTTTGGAATTTGCTACTCGCAAGTAGGCTAAAACACGGATTTCAATGAGCTATTCTAACTCAAACAATCCAACCTCCACCCACAGGCATTCAAGCAGTTATATCACATAAGCAGCTAGCCTCATGGTAATCATGCAATTATGGCAACACTCATACGCATGCGGTATGCTAAAGCACAAAACACTTACAAAGTACTCCACGCCAAAATGAGAACATGTTAGTGATCAATGCATGACCCAAGTCCATGTTAAGTGCCTAATGCAACACATGCAAAGGTGCAATCTAGACAGGCTCGGCTATCCTAAACATGGCATGTGAGATGCTGCAACTAACAAGTACTCAACTTGGAATTGAAATACGAATGCAGTTAGCATGATGTACCGAGCCTGGTGCATGCAAGACAAATGTATGGATGCACGCATGCATAGCATAAGGTATGCTAATTTAGATATGCCCTAAACTAACCATTGAAAGCAGGTAGGTAAAAGGGAGGAAGAAGTGGGGGTTGGAAGACATGCACCCACACACACACACACACTTATTACAGATTCGCCCTCGCTCGGAGAGACCCAAAAGAATATACAGATAATTAACCTACAAGCTAATTAAAATATTACAGTCCATCTAATTAGTTAAGCAAATTAACTAAACTAGGAAAACAGTAAACCACCTCGGGAAGAGAGCCCAATGCAATGCATGCTCGATCTTGCTCGGAAGTGCACTGCCATGCGCAAGCTGCCTCTGTTTTCCCTGCTATACACCTCTGAAGACTGCCAAAATCTCAGGATGTGCTTATTGGATATTGGGGAGTGCCACCGGCTGGAGGGAATCATCACCGGCTGTGATTTGGTGTCCATCGGCACAAAATTAATCCATCGGCCATGGATTGTTTGCCGGTCGGCACTCTGTGAAGTCGATCGGCAAAAAGTTCCTGCAGAACCTGTTTGACAGTAGCAGAGGACAGAACTTTGCATAGCAATGCAATCCAAACAATGTATGCACCGACCAAACTCCTTGTCATGTGTATGACTCAAAGGGGTATGGTCCTTAGTTCTCGGACCACCAATTGCGCATTTCAATGCGTGATGGCCCAAGAGACCAAATGTGCACATTTTGATGTCAAATGCAATACAAACCAACAAACCAAAGGCCCAATTCCTATCACTAGATCAAGGAACAAGGCATACATGCAAGATGCAATGCAACCTAGGCATGCAAGCTAAGGATGCAACATGGGAATGCAAGGTATACATGCAAGTATACAAACAAACATGCAAGGTGAGCATGCAAACAAGCAAAGGATGGACTTAAACATGATTTGGGCAGCCCTAATTATGTCCAAAACAGTGGCCATATGCCAAGGAATTAGGACCAAACACACATACAAGCATGCAAGTAAGTTGGACCAACACTTAGGCATTAAACAGGCAACTCTCAAGCACACTTGAAAGAAGCATAACATGGACAATTAGCATGCAAATCAAACTTTGAAAATCATGCAAGAACATGGTGCCAAACCAATCCAAACAAGGCAATCAAGGCATACAAGCAAAGTCCAAAATTCAAAGCAAGCTAAAAGGGGATTGGACCATACTTAGCAAGACCAAACATGGCATGAATTAAATGACCAAAAACAGAGTTTCAGCATATAAAACAAAGCCTAAAAGACCACTTAGATGGCATCTAAATGGCTTGAATTCAAAAGCATGCACAAACGCACTTTCAAGGATCATGAAGCACAAACTCTTGAAACATCAAAGAGCCATGAAATGCAAGTATACAAGCATGCTAAGTGAACTGAAATGACATGGAAAATAGTCCCAACCCACTAAATCAAAGCAAGTAATGCATGCTAGACACTCACATACTTGAAGCCTACAAGCTAAAATGCAAAGGAGCTATGCAATGCATGTTAAAGTCGACCCAAACAACTAAGGACAGACCTTAAACATGGCAAAATAAACATGAAAGCTTCACAAAGCCAAGCCTAAAGCATGCTAGAACAATGGTTAACAACCTAAGGCATGTTAAGGCAACAACAAGGCATTACATGGCATGTATGCTAAGCAAGCATGGTGTACCAAAACCAACACACAACAATGTTATATCATGGCATAATAAGCATAAAAAGCAGCTATGGCATGATCAACAAACACTCAAACATGATGCTCCCTCAAGAGGCCAAGACGTGCCATTTTCAAGGACAACAAGGAGAGGGGGTGGCCCTCTCCTTCTTAGGACTTCAAGGCACCATCCTTACCACTGAAATCCCTCAAGATTTCAGTGGTGAGGAGGCCCAAACACCAAAGTCCCGGAGCTCACTCAAAATGGCACAAAATGGGGCCTCTCAAGGCTTAGGAGGGGTCAAACACCTCCAAACCACAAAACACCCTTAACAAACTATTTAGAGGGCCCAAAAACAGAACTTTTTTATGTTATGTACAAAGCTCAAAAACAGTTTTAAAATAGGCTAAAACACAATGCAAAAAAGGGGGAAAAAGGGGTAAGATTGTTACCCTTGTAGACCTTCTTCACAAATGGTGTTCCAACAGCTTCTTTGAGTTCAAACCAGCTCCAAAGCTCCAAAACAAGCCTCAAGGACCTCAGTTCCAAGAGGATGGTGTGATGGTGGGTGTTTGTGTGCAATCCTAAGGCTAAAACACACACAAATGGAAGAGATGGAGAGATATAGATATAGGTTAGATACAAAGACCAAACCCTAAAATCAAAGCTCTCTGAAAATGTTGTCCCTCTAACTCTCTAAGTTGTCTAACCCTAGAACAAGGGAGAGGAAGGCTCCTCTTATAGAGAAGCCAATCTTGTAAAGCTTATCAAGGAAGCTAACAAGAGGGCCATCCCTCCATACACGTGTATGGAGGGGAACAAAATGCAAGACAGTTGTTTTAAAATATCTGCAAAAGCAGATGAACAGTAGTCGGCCAGCCAAAAGTGTCATTTTGACAAAATATATGGCCAACCGGCAACAAAGAGTGCCGACCGGCAATATACATTGCCGATGGCAGAAAATCACTGGCCGATGGCCTCTAGCCATGGCCGGTGATGTGTGGGGATGCCTCAAAAGGCATTCCCTGTCCCTCCAAGGCAAAGCACAAGTGTTTGGTGCAAAACCAGACACAAAACAGTCGAGCTCGGAGATCCTGAGGCAAAGCGCGTAGCCAAGACCTCCGGGAACTCCAAACGAACACAAACATGGATGATCACCGAGTGTTCAAACGGTGACGTCCAAGTCTTGAGGACGGTCAAAAATGGGGTGTCTACACTCTCCCTTATCTCTTTATTTTATTTAAATTGTTGTAGCTATATTTCACATTTTCACTGTGCTAAAATCATTAACGGACATAGTTGTTAGAACACTTGTTTTAATTATTTTTATTTCATTAACTATATTTATCTATTGTGCTAGTCATAATTTTTATTAGGGTATTATTAATTTTTAATTGTAAAAACCTAATTCACCCCCCTCTTAGGTTGTCTTTTGGATAACACTAAGGAATTTACAAAGAAACCTACTGAGAATTTACTGAGTAATTTTTTGGGAGTGTATTGAGTAATTTACTAGGAATATATTGTGAAATTTTCTGAGAATTCACTGAGAAATTGATTGAGTAATTTACTAAGAATTTGTTGAGAAATTTACTAAGAATTTACTGAGAAATTAATTTAGTAATTTACAAAGAATTTGCAGTGAATTTACTAAGAAATTTGTCGTGAATTTACGGAGTAATTTACTGAAAATATATCGAGTAATTTACTAAGTAATTTACTAGGAATTCACCAAGTAATTTATTGAAAATTTATTAAGTAATTTCCTGAAAGTTGACTGAGAATTTACTGAGTAATTTACTAAAAATTTACTGAGTAATTTACTAAGAATTTATTGGTAATTTAATTAGAATTTTTCTAGTAATTTACTGGAAATTTAATGAGAAATTTATTAAGTAATTGACTGAGAATTTACAAATAATTTACTGAGAATTTACTGAGGCATTTACTACGAAACTGACAGAGAATTTACTGACTAATTTATTGAGTAATTTTCTCAGAATTTATTGAGAAGTTACGGAGAATTTGCTAAGTAATTTACTGAATAATTTACTAAGAATTTATTGAGGAATTTACTACGAATTAATTGAGTAATTTGCTAAGATGTTACTGAGTAATTTATTGAGAATTTACTGAGTAATTTACTGAGAATTTGCTAAGGAATTTTCTAAGAAATACTAAGAAACCTACTGAGAATTTACTGAGTAATTTAATGGAAATTTATTGAGTAATTTACTAAGAATATATTTTGGATTTTTCTAGAGAATTCACTGAGAAATTTATTGATTAATTTATTGGGAATTTACTAAGTAATTTACTAAGAATTTACTAAGAAATTTACTGAGTATATATTGTGAAATTTTCTGAGAATTTACTGAAAAATTATTGTGAAATTTATTAAGTAATTTACTAAGAATTTGTTGAGAAATTTACCGAGAATTTAATGAGTAATTTATTAAAAATTTACCGAGTAATTTACTAAGAATTTACTTAGAATTGACTGTGAATTTACCGGGTAATTTACTGAAAATTTACTAAGTAATTTACTGAATAATTTGTTGAGTGATTAATTTACCAAGAATTTATTGAGAATTTTCTAAGTAATTTATTGGAAATTTACTGATAAATTTCTTAAGTAATTTGCTGAGAATTTACTGAGTTTTACGGATAATTTTCTAAGAATTTACTATGAAACTAATAGACAATTTTTTGACTAATTTACTGAGTAATTTACTTAAAATTTACTGAGAATTTACTGAGTAATTTACTGTAATGACCCCAAAAAAAATTTAAATAGCTAGTGCATAAATTAATTGAACAATATTCAGATTAGACTGCTATGTAAAATTCTGTGCGAAAATAGTCCAATTTTTTTTTTTAAATAGTTCCCAATATCAGAAAATTGTAAAATTTTTATATGTTGTTCCCATATAAGTCAAGCACGTTGGATAAAAATGTCAGAATTTATTGATGAGTATGTATTTTATGAAAATTCATGGACTGATTGGTGTTCAGTTTAATTTATAGCAGAAATTGAAAATGAGTTTTGTGTGTTTGGACCATGACTTGAGATTAGTTGTTGGGTCTACTTTGATATATAATTGGGTGATGTTTGGCTTATGGGTGGGAATTTAATTCAAGACCCATTACTTAGATTCAATTTAATTTGAACTTGTTTATGACTCATGTTTAACTGTTTGATCTTTTTTAATTATGTGATGGGTGGTGACCACATTGGGAGTTGTGATTATTTATTATATATATGGTCATAATATATATTTGAAAGTTGAATTTATGGTGTGTACCATACAGTGAAAAATTATATATTTTTGTAGTGAGCAAAAGATTATATTTTGTAGTGAGAAAAATTATATCATTTTATAATTTATATTATAAAATTTTTAGACATTATTACAAAAATTATATATATATATTTTTGGGAAAACCAATTCTTGGAAAGGCAACCCACGTGGGGGCTGCCCCCCTCCTTCTCTCCTTGTCCCTTCTCTTCTTTCCTTCTTCATTTTGCTTTTCTTTTTTTTGAGCAGGGAGCTCAACTCTCTCTCTCTCTCTCTCTCTCTCTCTCTCTCTCTCTCTCTCTCTGTTCTCTATTGTTGTTCAATCTTTGAGCTTCAAATGGGAGTCCTTAGAGTGAGATTTTGCAAAAACTTTGTAAATGAAAGTCGGAGAGCTTGTCGTGATCTTCGTAATGATAGTCTCAGATTCATGATCAGGTGAAGTTTGCCTTTCAGATTTACTCCTCTTCATTATATGAGTTAGGGACTTTCTTCATATTATTACGTTAAAGTTATGTTAGGGATATTTTAAGAAAATATATCATTATAGGAGGCATTGTATATAGATTTCTTAGATTTTTGTTTGGTTAATTTTTGGAAGAAAAATTATGTTGAAATGTTAAGAATATTGGTATTTTGAGATTGATTTGGGAAAATCATCTTGTGTTGATAATGTTTGTTAAAAATCCGAAATTAAATTTTATTAGCTATATGCTTGGTAGCTAAATCATATTATGATTAGATAATTTATTTTAAGAAAAATAGTATTGAAATATTATCTCACCTTTGATTTCTTTTTCTTTTTTTTTTTTTTTTTTGGAATTCATTTTTGAGAAAAATAAATTGATATTGATGAATATTGTGTAAATTGTTAAGTTTGGATTATAGAGTTGTTTTGGGATTAAAAACTCTAAAAGTGTTATATTCATGATATTTTATGAAAGGTGGTATGTTAATGATTAAGTTGTGTTCATTTTTGTAAAAATGAAAATGTGAAGTATGGACTTTTGAACTCACAACTTTGAAAATGTGAAGTGTGGACTTTTGAACTCACAACCTTGAAAATGTTACTCTTGGGCATATTTCATAATTTTTGATGTAAACATCATGTTGATTAGGTAATTTTAGAAAAAGTTGTGAAATTGTTATTGGTAGAGAATTTGGGGAAAAAATTAACTTTTTAACTAGCTTGGCATGAAATATGGTTATATTTGAGAGATGAGGCATGTGAAGTTATATTTGGTATTATTAATTTGAAAATTTTTGAATATAATGAACTTACTAATTTGATGGATTAAATTAGTTTGGTTAATATTTTATATCCTTTATGATAAAAAGTGTGTTATTGAGATTATACCATAACTTTTAATATAGTAGGATGGAAATGGTAATATTCAATAAGTATGGGATTTGATGAAATTCATATTGGTTATCTTGGTTGAGGTAGGACAAAATTGATTGAAAGTTTTGTGAGAGTCAAAACAATTGGGAAATTGATTATTAGTTTTAATAATTGATGTATGCCAATATGTTGTTTTTGATATGTGAGATATTTGAATTGTAAATTAAGGGTTTGGTTAAATTGGGAATTGTTGGATTTTTGAGAAAATATTTTGTTTGGTTTTAAAATTGAGGATTTGATTGGAAAACACTTATGAAACTTTTGGAATGTCAATTATTGGTTACTCATTTGAAATGTTAAGTTTAATGGAAAGTTATATAAGTCTTGAAAATTTGTCTTTAATAAATGTGGAATATGGATTGTTTCCAAATGTTGGGAATCATGCGGGAAATTCCAAGTTATGGTTGCATGTTAGATTATATATCCATGTTGTTATCCTTTTAATTCATACATTAGAGATAACTGTTTTGACTATCGGTGGAGGATTACTATGTTTGCATTTAATGAGGGATTTCTTGAAAGGATGAGAAATGTTGAAACTTTGAAAGTTTGATACATAGTAAGTTATAGATTTGTCTTGAAATGACTAAATTGGAAGTGCTGATTAACATGTGGAGCCTATATGAATGTGGATATTGTTATACTATCTCTTGGGATTGTGTTATGATATTACATTGATAGAGATATGGAATTTGATCACAATGGAGCATTGTGTGGTGGAATTGAAATTGGAACTATTATAATGCATTGTTACATATTACATTACCATTCCATTTCATTGTTATCATGGATTTCGAATTGCAATTGAAAACTATTGTTTTGATAAAGGAATTGTTTTTGTAAAACAAGATCATTTTGATTTGTTTTGGGTAAATACGTTAGTAAGTCCGAATAGGGGGTGTAGTTTGATATTGGTTAAGTTGGCCTAAGTGTCCATGGTGAAAGACAAAAAACACACGCGAATAAGATAGCACGTGCCTTTCGGTGAGAGACTGGTAAAGTGGGGATTTGGTGGCGCTTGATATGCCTACTTGTAGATACCGGCCTAGGGATTACCTGAGTCATATTTACCACCCTTGACATTATATTGAAATTGTTGGATTAATGTGTTTTCAAATTGGCATTGTGCACAAGATTTTCAAAAGATGAGAAAAATATTTTAAGCATGACATGGCATATGCATTCATCTCATAAGACTGTAATAAATGTATTTGATGCTTTGTTAGATGTCCTTATGAATTGTTTAATTAATTGATTCAATTGACAATGGGATAATTGAATAAATTGTAAAGGATGTCCTGTTGCTATTGAAGCATGTTTATTTATTTAAGTTAACTTGTTATAGTTAATTAAATAAATTGGATTTAAGAGATTATGTAATAAAATCGTATGGTTTTTTACGTAATATGATTTCACGTATGTGTATGAGTATCTCTGTACCCGCATATCTTCTAATGTTATAATATGAGATTGTTTGGTGAGCTAGTTGTTGCTCACCCCTTACCTGTACATATGTACAGGGAATGTTTTCAAATTTGAGGATCAAAACAACTTGGCATGGTTATAAAGTGGTGATGAGCCGTAGTGCATTTTAATTGTTCCTTTGGCTGAGTTCTATGCTTTGTAAAGGGCAACGCCCTCTTATTTATTGTAAGGCTCAGGGCATTTCTTTTATTTGTATGTAAATGTCTTTGTTGTATAACGAGATGAAACATGTATATTTAATTATTCATTATTTCATCAAAGGATGAATTGTCATTTGTAAATGGACTTAATTAATGAGTATTGGTAATGTTATCCAAGTAATAAAATACAGGGCGTGACATTTACTGAGAATTTATTAATAATTTCCTGAGTAATTTACTAACTAATTTACAAAGAATTTAATGAGAATTTATAGAGAATTTAGTGAATAATTTACTTAGAATTTACCGAGTAATTAATTGAGAATTTACTAAGTAATTTACTGAAAATTTGCTTAGAATTTACAGAGTAATTAATTGAGAATTTACTGACAATTGATTGAGAATTTAATGAGAATTTACTAGGAATTTACTAAGAAATTACTATGAATTTACAGAGTAATTTACTCAGTAATTTTTTGAGAATTTACTGGGTAATTTACTAACAATTTACAGAGAATTATAGAGAATTTACTAATAATTTACTAAAAAGTTAATGAGTAATTTATTAAAGAATTTGCTGAGAATTTGCTAAAAATTTACTAAGGAATTTACTGAGAATTTACTTGGTAATTTACTCAGCAATTTTCTGAGAAATTACTGAGTAATTTACTGAATAATCTACTGAGAGTTTACTAAGTAATTTACTGAGAATTTACTAGATAATTTACTGATAATTTACTAAGAAATTAATTGAGTAATTTGTTGAGAATTTACTAAGAATTCACAGAGAATTTACTCAGTAATTTACTAAGAATTTATTATGAAATTTCTTTAGAAATTTACTGAGTAATTTATTGAGAATTTAACGAGTACATATTGTGGGATTTTCTGAGAATTTACTGAGAAATCTATTGAGTAATTTACTAAAAATTTGCTTAGAATTTACAGAGAATTTATTTAGGAATTTACTGAGAAATTTATTGAGAATTTACTAAGTAATTTACTGAGAATTTATAGAGAACTAAGAATTTATTGAGAATTTACTAAGTAATTTACTGAGAATATACTGAGAATTTACTGAGAATTTAAAAAATAATTTATTAAAAATTATTGAGTAATTTACTAAGAATTTATTGAGAATTTACTAAGTAATTTACTGAGTAATTTAGTAAGAATTTATTGAGTAATTTACTGATAATTTACTAAGTAATTTACTAAGTAATGTACAGAGAATTTACTGAGTAATTTACAGAGAATTTGCTGAGTATTTATTGATGAATTTACTGAGAATTTATTGAGTAATTTGCTAAGAATTTACTGAGTATTTACTAAGGAATTTACTAAGAAACTTATTGAGAATTTATCGAGTAATTTACTG
The DNA here is from genome assembly GCA_036172215.1 of Camellia granthamiana. NCBI lineage: Eukaryota > Viridiplantae > Streptophyta > Magnoliopsida > Ericales > Theaceae > Camellia > Camellia granthamiana. The sequence goes on along the minus strand of CM069909.1, from coordinate 14,735,546 downwards.
AGAATTTGCTAAGTAATTTGCTGAGTAATTTACTAAGTAATTTACAATGAATTTACTGAGTAATTAACCGAGAATTTACTAAAAAATTTATTGAGAACTTACTGAGTGATTTACTGGGAATTTATTGAGAAATTTACTGAGTGATTTGCTAAGATTTTATTGAGTAATTATAGAGAACTTACAGACAATTTACTGAGAAATTTACTAATAAATCTATTTGGAATGTACTGAGAATTTACTAAGTAAATTACTGTAGCACTTGTACCCTTTTAAAACTTTTGAGAAGTGTATTTGGATCTTTTATTTTATTTTGAGGATCTTTGGTGTTGTTATATCTTGGTTTTGGATGAGTGAAAATCAATTTAAACTTGTTGGGTTTGGTTGTTCGCACTTGTTCTTGTCAAAAGTTCCTTGGAGACTTAGAAAATTCCATTCTGGGGTCGACACCGGCCTTCCTAAGGATCGACCCTTACCTGTTGGTGAAGTTTCTGGAAGTGTTACGGGAAAATAGGGTAGACACCAGTCTGGGGAGGGTCGACCCTCTTATGTTGCAAAATTTGTGTGTTAGTTACTGGAAAATAGGGTCGACCCCCTCCTGCCCGAAGGGTCGACCCTCCTACCCGAAGGGTCGATCCCTGCGTGTTTTTTTTTTTTTCCCAGATTTTGGGGTTCAAATGGGCCCTACCCTTGGGGGGGTTTTGGGCCTATTATTTTATTTGACCTTGGGGCTATTTGTTACTAGTATAAATAGATCCAAACCACTTTCCTCTCATTACTTTTTCTCCTCTTTTCCTCTCAACCCGTGATTTCTCTCTTCTCTCTCTAAAACTTAACTTTTCGCACTTAGATCTTCAGATCTACTCACCTAGAGCATCTTTTCACCTTGGTCCTTTGGGAAAGATTGTAGATCTTGTCAAGGGCTTTCTATTGATCCAAGTGGTTCGTTGTTTCGTCACCAGTGATTTTTGGGTTGTTTTCTCTTCACTTCAAAAGGTAGGGATTTCTTTGCTCCTTTCCAATACTTCATCTATAGATAGACATGTGGTAGATTTTATTCATTATGGATTTTCTTGAAAGCCATTGAAGGGGATCTAGGGTTTGATATTTGTGATTGGAGTTGTTAAGTTGTTTGTTGTTGAGTTGTTTAGGAAAAATGATTTATTATGTTTGTGAAGAGAGGAAGGAAAGCCCTAATTTAATGTTATTGAGTTAATGGATTTAAAAGGTAGGAAGTTGAATAATCTTTGTATTTTGCTAATATGGGTTGTATAATTATGTTTATACCAAAAGGAAATAAAAAGAGAAGTAACCACGGTATTGGTATTGTTTTAGACTAATCATGTGAAGTTGAGTTGAGTTATGGTTTTGATACCAATGGAATTGGTTTGTAAAATAAAGAGGATGGATTTGGCTTTGATTTTGTAAAATGACAAGAATGAATTCTTAGAAAATGGTTGGAGTTGTGTGGATTGGAAAATAAACAAAAGTGGTCTTTTTGAAAGAAAAATGAAATCATCACCCTTTGTAAACGAATAATGAACTTGAGGTCGGATCTTGGAACCTTCACATATTATCATTGTTATTGGACTGAAAGTCTTGCGAGAATTGGATTTTTGTTTTCCTTTCGTATTAGATGCAGAAATGGATAGATATGAATGTAAATGATGGGGTTGGATATTTGAAATCTCTCACCTATGAAAATATGGTTAGTTTATCTATTTTGGAGATTTTATATATGTTTAGAAATATATGTTTTGGGCTATCGGTGGAGGATAACTATGGTTGTTGTAGAAATTGCATATGGACTAGGTGAATTAAAATTAATCACTTGTGCTTGTCATTGAATATGACTATAATTATATACATTGGACATGTATGGTTATTTGGGAATGTAAAGGGGATGTACTTCATATGTGATTATGTTTTTATATACATTGTGTATGTATTACACTTTTGTTGTTATGCATTCTAGTACATTGAGACAGTTGGGAATATGCTTGCGCTTCGAATAAGAGGTACCATTACCTTCCAGCTAGCGCCTGGAGAATTGGCCGCACTTAGAATGAGAGGTACCAGTACCTTCCAGTTAGCGCTTGGAGAACTTGGCAAAGGTACCATTACCTTCCAGCCGGTGTCTAGTAAATTGGCATTTCGTTATGGAAAGGTGTATCCTTGGCTTGGCATTTCGTTATGGAAAAGTATATCCTTGGCTTGGCATTTTGTTATGGAAAGATGTATCCTTGGCTTACCGTGCTTAAGGCAGGTAGAGCGGAACTTGTTTATCATTAATATCTCAGTATATCTGTGTATATTATGGGTTATGATGGTTATGGTTCTAGAAGGCCGAGTTGCCTCATTTGTTGAGTAGATAGTTGTTGGTTTCTTGTTGCTTTCCCTTTGTACTGAATGTATATATGTAAAGACATGAATGGGTTAGAAATGGACGTAAGTACTATATTGAGATTGTGAATAATGTGAAGGACATCGGATACTTGTGAACATGTTTCAAAAAGGCAAAATCAGGTGTACATCCGAAAAGTGTGAGAAAACGTAATGGGCTCTGTGAGATTGTTTTCAGGAACTTGTTATTGTCATTTGAATTTTGAAAAAAGTAACATGAAGAAAGAAAAGTAAAATGCTTAAGTTGTTGAACGAAATGAATGATTTTGAGAAAAGTTCCTATATAAGTATATTTTTGTATAAACCGTCACTATATGTGTATGATATGATTTAAAGCATTCATAATCATAGCTATCTGTATGTTGTTATTGTTTAGGATCATATTGGGATCCCTACTAGACTTTATGTTCATCCTACATTGCTAATCCTTTTTCAGGTGAACGTCGAGAAGGATTTCAAGATCGAGGATCTTCCTTATGTTTTGGCCATGGGGCCTTTTATTTGTAGGCGGAATGCCATTGATGTAAAAGGGTTAAACCCTTTCTTTTAATTTAGAAGATGTAAGCCTATGAGCAATTTATTTATTTTTATCTCATGTTGCATTCATTTCATCTTCAAATGAGAGAACCTTTAATAAAAGTATTCATTATTGTATTAGATTTCTGCACATGATCTCTGCAATTGTATTATAATAAGGGATTTGGTAATGGTGGCCGTTGGCATAAAAAGTGGGGCGTGACAACTTAGTATTAGAGCGAGCCAGGTTTGAATACTTTGGGCTCGTGGAGAGTGGTTTTTACCACATCGGGTTTACTATGCTTGGTGAGGACGTTAAATATAGTTAGGATAAGTGTTAGGATTTATATGTTGCATTTATGTGAGCATGGGATTAAGTTTCTTGGATGGTACTTATGACCGGTGAACTTGCTTTGAGGTCTTATCGGAAACACGCCTGATCAACGTGGTTTCTGATAAGAATTCCTTAAGAGTTCCGGGATGAGTGTCTATCTTTGAGAACTTAATTCAATTATGTGTTTAGGCGTTTATTTGTTTATACGCAATAGAAATTGTATGTTTTGGGAAGTAAGTGTGTTTTGTAGCCCAGAGGTGGCAAGTGCGTGCCTTAGGGAAAGGTCATTGTGTTGAGTACTAAGCTTGGATTTGTTTTTGGATTTTATAGGATGTCTACACGAGGGAATAGAGGTCGAGTTGGGAATAGGAGTGTCGGTAGGGGCACAACGGTTCCTTTAGCACCTACCATTGCAGCATCGACTGTCGGTGAGGAAGTTGCACGCGAGATTGTAAAAGTAGTGCAAGAGGCTCTAGCTCGCAATGAAGGTGACAACAGGCATACCCTCAAACTTACTAAGGAGTTTCTTCGCTCCAATCCACCGGAGTTTTTGGGGAGGCTAAACCGTTGGAGGCGGAAGATTGGTTGGAACAGATTACCAAGACTCTTGATATGCTCAGAGTCGAAGATGAAGGATTGAGGGTCTCTTTGGCGACTTTCCAATTGAGAGGAGATGCGAGTTATTGGTGGAAGTATGCTAAGAACACAGTAGGTAACACGTGGGTTGCTTTCACGGAGGCCTTTTAGGCCAAGTACTTCCCTCCTTCCGCTCAGGAGAGGTTGAGGAAACAGTTTGTTGAGTTATGCCAGGATGCTACTTCTTTGGCACAGTTTGAGATGCGATTCACTAGTTTGTTGAGGATTGCTCCAGAGTTGGTGGCAACAGAGGAGGGTCGTTGTTATGGGTTTGAGAGGCGGTTGCGTGATGATATCCGGGAGAAGGTAGCTAGATCTATGTGGAAGAATTACTATGCTCTAGTTGAGGCGGCGGCCCATGTGGAGGCCGTGGTTATGAGTGTTGATCGGGTTATGGAGGAGGCCACTTTGGCGACTCCTACGGTTCATAAGCATTCTAGGCTCAGTAAGAGGTGGAGGCGAGCCTACGCTCAATCATAGGTTCAGTCCTTGTCTTCGTCAGGGGTTTCAAACTCGTCAATTGGGAGGCCTAGTGAGATTCAGTCTTCAAGTCAGTTGTTGAGTAAAGAGTCTCTTGTTTGTTTTGATTGTGGTCATCTGGGCCATGTTAGACGTTTTTGCCCTTTGCGTGTGAATGCTTCAGGTGTTTCAAAACCTAGTCGGACTCAGTCTGTTCAGTCCAATCAAGGGCGGTACCGATACCAGACTCGTGTAGGCCAGGCTTCGAGAGCTCCACGATGGTCTACTTTTCAGCCAACACAGTAGTATTACCCAAGAGAGGGACTTTTGTAGAAGAGGCCGGTGATTTAATATATGAACCTTTTGTTGTTAACCAGTGTACCGGTGGGTGTTGATACACCGTGATTATGTGTTGTATATGTACATGTATTGTCTCATATATTGGGGGCACGCAGTGAATCTCGAGCGCTCTTTTATATGTGTAATGAGAAATGGTTCATGGATTGATAATCTTAACAATGTTGTATACGTGTTATTGCCTTATGAGATGGTTATGTAATGGCCTGTGAGCCTTGTTTTATTTGAGAGTTAACTGTTGAGAACGGGTAACCTGTGGATTGTTATAATTAGTAGTGTTGTGCGGTGAGAATGAATTATAAGGCTCGAATGTGTGGAGTATAGAGAAATATGAGATTGGGGTTCCTGGGTAGTGAGGATAGTACTTGTGAGTGTGGCTTAGTGTTTTAGTTTGTTGGTCAATGAGTTTGTTGCGATCCTATAGATCTTGTTAAGGGTAATGTTTGTGTTGTGGTTGTTATGAGTTGGTATGGGTTTGCGGTGTTATTAGCTATTGGATGAAGCTTATGAGTGTGAGGAAAATTTGGTGGTTAGATTGTCACGACCCCAAACTGCCCCTAGTAGTTTGGTGCCGAGATGGCCAGTAAATCCGAGATTCACCAAAGGCCTCTTACAAAAGTTCACACACAACAGAGTATAACATATGGGGCTTACAAATGCGGAAGCAATACATCAAATATAAATGGTCCATAAGAGCAGTGCATAGATCAAATGTGATGACACACAGAACATGACTGCACTTCGGCAGCTAACAAAACAAAAGTCAAGTTACATCCTGATCAAAAGGCTTCTCAGCCGACATATACAAAATACAACGATTACAAGCAAAGAAGCATAATTTTCAAGATCTGCCGACGTAAATACAAAATGCCGAGGTAATCACAAAACAAGGCCGATATATGCAAAAATCCCAAAACAAGCTTTACAAGTACTTCTAGGCGTCGTCGCCGCCCTGCTCATCACCTACATATATATAGAGAGGGGTGAGCTTGGGAACTCAGTGAATGGTACTAGAAATAAAGGTTTGCATGAATAATAGCCGAAGTCTTTCAAAACAAAGCATACCAAACCATTCAAGTGTTAGCCGAGGTTCCATCCGAAGCAAAACACAGCAAGTCATATCAAATCAAGAGATGAACCGTATTCATCTAGCAAGTCTTACAAGTCAAAGCATTTCCGAGATCATACAAGTAGTAGCCGAGGTCCTCCTCCAGGCAATTCATAACAAGCTGTATCAAGTCAAGGGGGTGAACCATATTCATCAAGCACAATCTTACCAAACCTGTTGCTTATGTGACTTAGGCCCGCAGCCCTTTTTCACTATCTCATGTCACTTAGGCCCGTAGCCCCTTTTGACCATCTTATGTGACTCAGGCCCGCAGCCCTTTTTCACCAAGCGGTGCTGCGAAAGTTTAAAGTCCTCTAGCACAAGGGACTGGTGTTACTTAGGCCCGTAGCCCGCTTTAACACTTATCTTTTCAAGAAAGGACCGTATCCTTTTTAACAAGATGGTACTGCGAAAGTTTAGAGTCCTCCAGTACAAGGGACTTTCTAAGGATATCAAAACAAGGTTCAAACTTATTACAAGGACATCATCAAGACAAGCTCATACTTCCCCTTTTTAACTCTTAGTGCTGCGAAAGTTTAACGTCCTCCAGCACAAGGGACTTTCAAGAATACCATCAAACAAGCTCACATTCATCACATCAAAATAGGCTAGTCATTCATGCGTAGCAAATACTTTTATCAAGCGAAACAAGCAAGATTTATCAAAAGCTTTATAACATAGCTTTATTAAAAGCACCACTCACCTCGGTCTTCAAGTGTAGGCTCAAGCAAAGATCAAAGTCCTACAATCACATGGCAAATCATATTCTCAAAACGAGCTTCGTATGCACATAAGGATCTCGGCACTCTCGCCGGATCCAAGTCAAAAGCAAAGCAAAGTATGCCGAGAGTCAAAATGCTGTTTTCCATCTCATGGAAACATACTGGGTACAATCCAGCCTAGCCGAGGTCCCACACCTCCTCGCCGAGGTGTGAACCCGATGGCCAAGTACAAAACGAAGTCGGGGAAAACCTGGGTTTCCCTTTGAAGAATGCTAAGGACAATTAATCAAGAACATCAAGAACATGCATGCTGGAAATCATAACTTTTATGCATTCAAAATCTGAGGTCCCATGCAAAGAGCTCAAAACATGGACCTGGGCTCCCGTACAAAAGCATGCAAGAACGAACACAAAAACGTAGTTCTTGTTCCAAACTTTCGGATCAAAACAAGACTTTATTCAAGAACACATGAATATCATCTTTTTCATTCAAAACCAACTTCAAATCGTTGCATGGCATGCAAAACAAACTCAATCATGCAATGCAGCTTGAAGAGTACTTACGAAGAATTTGTTGAGAATTTACTGAGAATTTACCAAGAAACTTACATAGAATTTACTAAGTAATCTATCAAAAATTTACAGAGAATTTACCAAGTAATTTACTAAGAATTTAGTGAGTAATTTACTAAGAATATATACTGAGAATTTACTGAGTAATTTTATTAGAATTTTTTTAAAAATTACCAAGAATTTATTGAATAATTTACTGAATAATTTACTAAGTAATTTACTGAGGAATTTATTGAGAATTTGTTAAAAATTTATTGAGAATTTACTGAGTAATTTATTGACAATTTGCTGAGGAATTTACTAAGAAATCTACTGAGTAATTTATTGGGAGTTTACTGAGTAATTTACTGTGAATATATTATGGAATTTTCTGAGAATTTACTAAGTAATTTACTGAGAAATTTACCGAGAATTTACTGAGTAATTTACTGAGAATTTACTGAGTATATATTGTGGAATTTTCTAAGAAATTACTAAAAAATTAATTAAGTAATTTACAAAGAATTTGCTGAGAAATTTACTGAGAATTTATGGAGTAATTTACTGAGAATTTCTTGAAAATTTACGGAGTAATTTACTAAGAATTTACTTGGAATTCATTGGGAATTTATTGAGTAATTTACCGAGTAATTTACTGAAAATTTACTAAGTAATTTGTTGAGAGTTGACTGAGAATTTACTGAGTAATTTCCTAGAAATTTACTAAGAATTTAATGTGAAATTTATTAAGTAATTTGTTGAGTATTTTCGGAGAATTTTTTGAGAATTTACTGAGGAATTTACTACGAAACTTATAGAGAATTTACTGACTAATTTACTAAGAATATACTGAGAATTTACTGAATAATGTATTGAGAATTTATTGAGTTATTTGCTACGATTTTATTGAATAATTTACTAAGAATTTGGTAAGGAATTTACTAAGAATTGATTGGGAATTTACTGAGTAATTTACCGAGAATTTACTGGGAATTTACCAAGTAATTTACTGAAAACTTACTGAGTAATTTGCTGAGAGTTGACTGAGAATTTACTAAGTACTTTACTAAGAATTTATTGAGAATTTACTGAGAATTTTCAGAGTAATTTATTGGGAATTTACTGAGAAATTTATTGAGTAATTTGATGAGAATTTATTAAGTATTTACGGAGAATTTTCTGAGAATTTTTGGAGGAATTTACTACAAAAATTACAGACAATTTAGTGACTAATTTATTGAGTAATTTACTTAAAATTTATCTAGAATTTTTCAAGTAATTTATTGAGAATTTATTAATAATTTAGTTTGTAATTTACTGAGAATTTACTGAGTAATTTAGTAAGTAATTTACAAAGAATTTAATGAGAATTTACTGAGAAATTTACTAAGAATTTGTTGAGAATTTATTAAGTAATTTACTGAATAATTTACTGAGTAATTTACTAAGAATTTACTGAGAATTTATTAAGGAATTTACTAAAAATTTACTTAGTAATTTTCTAAGATTTTATTGAGTAATTTATTGAGAATTTACTAAGTAATTCACAGAGGAATTTACTAAGAAATCTACTGAGAATTTACTAAGTAATGTACTGAGTAATTAAGTGAGAATTTACTGAGAATTTACTGGGTAATTAATTGAGAATTTGCTGAGTAATTTACTGAGAGTTTGTTGAGAATTTGCTGTGAATTTACTAAGTAATTAATTGAGAATTTACTGAGTAATTTACTGATAGTTTACTGAGCATTTACTGAGAATTTACTAGGAATTTACTAAAAAATTATTGTGAATTTACTGAGTAACTTACTAAAAATTTACTAAGAATTACAAAAAATTTACCAAGAAGTTACTATGATTTTACTAAGTAGTCTACTGAGAATTTATTGAGTAATTTACGAAGAATTCATTGAGAATTTACTAAGTAATTTATTGAGAATTTACTGAATAATTTATTGAGAATTTACTGTGAATTTATTGAGTAATTTTTTAGAATTTACTTGGAATTGACTGAGAAATTTATTGAGTAATTAGTTGAGAATTTACTGAGTAATTTACTAAGAATTTACTATGGAATTTACTTGGAAAGTTATTGAGAATTTAATGAGTATATATTGTGGAATTTTCTGAAAATTTATTGAGAAATCTATTGAGTAATTTACTAAAAATTTGTTGAGAATTTACTGTATAATTTACTGAGAATTTACCGAGTAATTCACTAAGAATTTATAGGGAATTTACTAAGCAATTTACTGAAAATTTGGTAACTAATTTACTAAGAATTTATTGAGAATTTACTAAGTAATTTACTAAGAATTTACTGAATAATTTAGTAAGAATTTATTAAGTAATACTGGGAATTTACTGAGTAATGTACTGAGAATTTGCTGAGTATTTATTGATGAATTTACTGAGAATTTACTAAGATATTTATTAAGTAATTTGTCGAGAATTTACTGAGTAATTTACTGAGAATTTTCTGAGGAATTTACTAAGAAACTTATTGAGAATTTGTTGAGTAATTTACTAAGAATTTACTGAAAATTTACTGAGTAATTTAATAAGAATTTATTGAGAATTTACTTAGTAATTTATTGAGACTTTACTAAGAATTTACTGAATAATTTACTGAAAACTTACTGAGTAATTTACTGAGTGATTTGCTAAGATTTTACTGAGAATTTACAGATAATTTACTGTGTAATTTACTGAGTAATTAAGTGAGAATTTACTGAGAATTTATTGAGAATTACAGAGTAATTTATTGAGAATTTACTAAGAATTTCTTGAGTAATTAATCGAGAATTTACTGATTAATTGACTGAGAATTTGCTGAGAATTTACTAAGCAATTTAGTGAGAATTTACTGAGTAATTTACTGACAATTTACTGAGTAATTTACAATGAAATTTTCAAGGAATTTACTAAAAATTTACTGGATAATTAATTGAGAATTTACTAATAATTTACTCAGTAATTTTTCGAGAAATTACTGAGTAATTTTCTGAATAATTTACTGATAATATATTGTGTAATTTTAAGAGAATTTACTGAGTAATTTACAAAGAATTTATTGAGTAATTTTCTAAGAAATTTACCGAGAATTTACGTAGTAATTTGCTGAGAATTTACTGACTATATATTTTGGAATTTACTGAGAAATATATTAATATTTCTAAGATATTTAAACGTTTCAATTTCAAGTTCAAAGTTATTTCTTAGCTTAATTTAAATCCATTAACATTTATTCAAAGGTTGTTCTTGAAATTAATCTAATTTTCGTAAGTCTCATAATTTTTGGCATATATATTCTCGACCAATTGGATTCATTTCCATTTAATTTTCTTTCATTAAATCACGTTCTATTCCTTAAATAATATAAGGTAATCAAATTCAATTTAATATTTTTTTTATTCATGTTAATGATTATTTTGACAAAGAAATTCATGTGTTCCCAACTCTTTAATTATATTATTTTCCAAGCATCAATTTAATTATTCCATATGATCAAATAGGCTAATTTTGATTTAAGGCATTTAAAGGTGATTAATTTTAATTATCATAAATGGCATTGTTTGGGGTGTTATATGTGCTCTAACCTTGAGCTTAAAGTCATAGCAGTTCGAAATAGTCATGAGTGTAGCACTACCATTAGGTAGTTTGATTTGAGTAGATTTCGTGTTTAAATCATATGATTTAAAAGTCTTTGACCTACAACCTAAAAGTCATTGAGATGTCAAACTTTTACATAATCCTAAAAATAAATAAATAAACTAGTTGTCAGTCTATCGAGTAATTATCGTAAGGCAATAACGTCATACTCTTCTAAGGGTACACGTAGGGGTGTCCGCAGTTCGGTTTGGGACGGTTTGCGGTTCGGTTTGGACCCGCCCGCATCTATGCAGTTTGGGAAAAAGTCAACACGTAACCGCCCACAATGCGGTTTGCGGTTGGCGCGGATAGGGTTCGCGGATGTGCAGGCGGTTGCGGGCGGTTTGCGGATTGAACTTTTTTTCAAAAATTATTTTTAAACCCTTTTTTTTCCAAAAAGATAAAGTTTTGTATTTTTGTAATTACCTCCCCTATTTTAATTTTGTTCATGTCCAGGAGTGACACCCCCTTGGTGTCCTTTTAATTCAAATAGGATTGAAGTAAGGTGATTCCAAAGTCAATGTTTGTGTCATGTAAAATTAGAAAACTCTGGCTCAATAGAAAATTGACAATATTTTAACACTCAGACAGGTTTGAGGCACAATAAATATGAATATAGTTTCCAACAGATGCAAAGGATGTAGATAATTTACACTTAAAACCATGAAAACAAAATCCTAGATGATGCCCCTAATTTAAAGTTGTTTGAGAATTATGGAAAATAGAGCATATGCAGCTGAAATAACCAAAAATAAAAATAAATAAATTTGCCAATTACAAGTTGTTCTTGCAAGTCATAACCATTTAAATGCCAAGCAATAGGTAATTACCAAGCTGCATTAGACAAACAAATGCATAAGAACCGAATACGGAAACACAGAAAAGCACACACCATTCTTTGAAGCTCAGATAATTTGACAGCTCGTAATAAACATAGGCAGCAGCACCACAAGCAGCATCTTTGAGAAGTAATCCTGGAGTGATTTCAGTGACTGAAATCGAGCAACCATTCATTGCCTCTTGAAGAATGGAAACCACAACTGGACCTAGCAGCTAAAGGATACAATGAAAATCAAATAGACATACCATTTTCTATCCAACACATCTTGTGCGTTTATTTCAACTACTGAAAATTGTGGAAGAGTTTAATACCAAGAATGGACTACACTTACCTGACTATGATTTTCAAACAAAACAATATATAGAGCTTCAGCACAAGGTCTCAGTTTTTCTGACCACATAACTGAATCATGCTCGTGGTGACAAGACTCAGATTTATGAACTGATTCAAAAAAAAATTAAAAATTAAACAGATTTATGAACAGATTTAAAAATTAAAAATTAAACAAATTAAAAATATAAAGATTCAATTAAACAGACTCAGTTTGAATGTAAACAGACACAGATTCAGTTTGAATGTAAACAGACACAGATTCAATTTCATAATTAAATAACATACAGATCAGAATTAAATAACACACAGCTCAAGAATCTTGAAGTAGTTTAATGTCTTTTGTTCATATTACAACATTTTTATCTAATATTTACACTGTTTCCATGAAATTAACTGGGCAGTGAGTGTTCAGCTGAAGCACAATCATAAAAGAAAATTTATTTGCGTACCAAGTTGCCCAACTCTGAGACTAGTTTTAGTCAGTCAGCATTTATCAATTCTGTTCTGGATACTACTTTAACACAGATTAACACAGATTCAACACAGATTTAACACAGATTAACACAGATTTAACACAGATTTAACAGAACAGATCAGATTCCAAAACAAAACAAACACACAGATTCCAAAACAAAAAGAACAGATCTGTTGGTCCAACAAAAAAAAAATCAGATTTAAACACTCAACTTCGATCGGTGCAGAGATGAGAGATCAGGGAGAGAGAGAGAGAGAGAGAGATAGAGGCTTACCTGTGAGTCGATCGGTGCAGAGATGCAAAACCAAACTGTGGATCTGATCAGATCAGAGAGATATGTATGATATCTGATATATATATATGTATATATATAAAACAAAAAAAAATCAACGATCGGGACGAGAGAGAGAGAGAGATTGAGAGAGAGAGTTTACCTGTGAGTAGATCGGCGGTGCGATGAGATGAACAACCAGAGAGTGAGAGAGAGTGATCGGTACAGTAGAATAACAAAACGAGAGAGTGAGAGAGAGAGAGAGAGAGAGAGAGAGAGAGAGACAGTGATGAGTTTTGAGATGAGACTGAGAGAGTGAGGGAGGCGAATGTAGGGTTTTTTGTTTTGTTTGTTGTAATAGATGAGGTGAGTGAGATGATGGACGGCTAGATTTGAAAGAGGGAAAAAAAATTTAATTTAATACGGGCGGGTTGGGCGGATGCGGGTCAAACCCGCAACCCGCCCGCAACCCGAAATTTGTAGAAAATCCAACCCGTACCCTACCCTAATGTGTTTGCGAAACTGCCCACGCGCGTGCGGTTCGGTTCGGGTAGGGCGGTTTGGGCAGTTCGGATAACCCTATGCCCAGCCCTAGGTACACGTTTCTAATTTAAAGGGGATAGACAAGATTCTTTATTCTCGACATGTCATAAATAACGGGGAAAGAGCAGCTAGCTAGATGGTTGGTCAGTTTAATCTAGGAAGATGTAGATAGAAAGGATTTGGGACTCTCTCTCGTGATGTACGAATGTGCAGACATTTTTCCTGACGAACTACCGGAATTACTTTCAAAATGCGAGCTAGATTTTATGATCGAACTAAAACCTCGGATGTCACCAATATCCATGGCACCACATCGTATGGCGCTGGCAGAACTTTGAGAATTGAAGGCGCAATTTCAAGAATTATTGAATAAAAAGTTCATCAGACCTAGTATGTCTCCATAGGGAGCACCGACTATCACGACCCCAACCCGTCCCTAGAGTTTAGAGTGGTAAACGTTCAGTAATCAAAGATTACCTACGGCCTATCCTGGCCTGAAGCAGAAGCAACAACCAATAATTAAAGTCCATTGAGCAATTTATAAATGATATAGACAAAACACATAATCATTCCGTTGAACCCAAACTTAGATAATATATATTAAGTACAAAGTTAAACTTTCATACATTAAGTTCAAACTTCAAAAACTCAACTTACAAAAACTTAACAAAAGTAAATACAAAAGCCCCAACTTAGAGGCATGGCATCACAGGCTTCACAAAAGGTAACTTCCCAAGCTGACTCTATGGTTGATCTCCACGTTGATCACCTACATACATATAGGGGAAGGGGTGAGGTAAAACCCAATGAGTAATAACAATGTAAAGGAGTTAATAAATGAGTCTCAATTTTTAGAAAAAAAACTTATCATATTCAAAACGTCTCTTAGAATAAATCATACATGAGTTTATCAAATTATATGGTTCATCCAATAGCATTAAAAATATTTAAACTTGACAGAAGGACCTCCGGTCCAATTCATAATAGAACGACCTTTGGTCCAAAACATGACAGAACAACCTCTGGTCCAATTCATTACAGAATGACCTCTGGTCTAACTTATAACAGGTAAGACAAACGACCTCAGGTCGAACATTTAATTTCATAGAGAATTCATTTTTAGATGCCATAATAAATTATCAAATGGGAAAATTCATTCATTCGTAACAAAACATAACTTTAGAAAACTTATCATTTCATAACGTTTCAAAATAAGTACACAAGAACATATCTTTACAAAATTATTACTCACAGAGAGTTTGATTCCGCAAAGCCCCCTCGAGCAAATGACCTACAAAACACATTCATACAAATTCGATAAAACGGAAAAATTCACTCAATGGTAATTTTCTTTACTCATTCAAATTAATTCAAATCGGTTTCTAAGTGTCATTTAATTTCCCAATGGGTCTAACAAAGTACAAAAAAGTGTTCAAAAGGTCTAAGAGGTCGAAAGAAGACCAAATTGCACACCCCTGCTTTCCACACATGCGAGAGTTCTAGCCACACGTATGGAAAGGTGTTGCACGTGCCGGCCGTACATACGATTTAAGTAGTAGCCACAACTCTGTTCTGGTTTGATGATCGCACGGGCGAGGCTCACAGTCGCATGTGCGGTTGAAGGTAAAATTGAGCTGTTTGAAAATTTGATGAATGAAAGCACTCCAAACTCAATTTTATGACCAAAACCCTTGCAATTCTTAATCAAAACATCCAAATAAACATGAAACTTGATCATTTGTTAATTTATTTGAATCAAAACTTCATCTAATTTCAAAATCAAACTCCCAAATGTCATGAACTCGTGATTTCTAGAACTTTTCTTCAAAATCAAATATATAATGCAATTGCATGACTCAAATCTTCAAAACTTTTGTTACATGTTATTTATGAAGCTTAATTCAGGTATAACTTCCAAAATTGAACTCAAATTTGATAAATTAAAAGAATTATGACTACTATTCTTCAAACCAACTCAATTTTTCATTCGAAACCCAATTCCTATCAAATTACATGATTAATCTCCAAATTGCTTCTTGAATTCAAGTGCTCGATGAGTTAACTACAAGATTTTGGTTTGAATTTCTTACTTTAAGCTTGAATTCTTAAGTTTTCCTTCAAATTCTTCACTTCTCCAAGCTTTCTTCCTTCTTGAGTTCCCTTCCTTTCTCTAACCTTTCCTTGTGTTTCTCTCCAGCAAAGTCTTCTTCTTCTTATTTGACTAGAAAGTTCTCAAAACTACTCCATTTGTCTACTTAATTGAGTCAATTAGTTTAATTAGTAATTGTATATTAGGTTAATTAATCTATCTTTAGACTTAATTAATCATGATTAGAACTTAACTTAATTATTTGAATTAATCTCAATTAAGGCTTAATCAATTATTCTTAATTTATATTAATCTAAATCAAATGTTTAATTAAGCTCTCATAAGGCTCTAAATATTCAATTAAGCTGATTAAGATCGTCACTTAGGGGTTTTGAAATCATATGGACAATCAATTTCTGATTTGAAACATAACTCCTAACAGATAATTCACACATACGCAAATCACAACAGATAATGAAATCAAAATTAAAATTTCTTACAATTAAGTGAATACAAACATGATATGCATGGTTGGGTTATTATACCGACATTGTTCGACTGGGAGAATGATGAAATCTTAAGGATATACATTGACTATTGACAACACAATTGAGTCACTACTAAGAATCGATACCCATTACCAAGAATTGACGACTTATTTGATGAGTTGAAAGATTCAAAATGTTTGTGCAAAATTGACATCAGGTCTCAATATAACCAACTATAAAAAGACATCAAAAACTAAATTTCGAACATGTTATGGCCATTATGAGTTTTTGCTAATGTCTGGTTAGACTAATGCACTAGGTGTATTCATGAGCTTAATGAACAAAATATTCACACCTTACTTAGCAATTTGCAGTAGTGTTCATCAATGACATTTTGGTGTACTCACGATCAGAGGAAGATCATGAACAGTATTTGAGAGTTGTTTTGCAAGTTCCAAAACAGAATTAGTTGTATGCCAAAGCTAGTAAATGCAAATTTTGGTTGAAGAAGTAAAGTTCTTAAGTCATGCTGTGTCCAAATCAGAAATATTAGTGGACCCTACAAAAGTAGAAGCAGTAATGGAATGGAGACAACCTAAGAATACATTTGAGATTCTTAGTTTCTTGGGATTAGTGGGTTATTATAGAAGGTTCATAGAAGACTTCTTCAAATTAGCCAAGCCAATGACATGTCTGGCATATAAATGACTAAGTTTTAATGGAACGAAACTTGTGAGCAATCATTTCAAGAACTTTTAACAAGTGCTCATATACTAATTATATTCGAACGTGACATTAGGTACACATTTTATTGCGATGCTTCTAAAAACGGATTAGGAACCATATTAATGCAAAATGGAAATGTAGCTAATGGTTCATGGGTCAAGATAATTGAATAATAATATTAAAAAAAAACCACGCCCACAATTTGGAGTTAGCGGCTGTGGTCTATGCACTTAATACTTGGTGACACTACCTTCATGACAAAAAGTTTGAAAATCTTTACCAAAAAAATAAAAAATAAAAAAAATTGAAGTATTTGTTCACACAAAGGGATTTTGACATGAGGTAGAGATGTTGGATGGAATATCTTAAAGACTATCAATTCACTTTGGGAAGCCTAATGTTGTAGTTGACACACTAAGTCGAAAGATGAGAGAGATCGTGGCCATAATAGCAATTAAAGAATGGGAATTGATTAGTACAATAAATGAGTTTAGGTTACAACCAGGAACTCAAAATGAAAAGGCTAGTTTGTTCGCAATAGTCGCAACACCCTAACTTTTTACCAAAGTGCTAGAAGCTTAAAGATTTGATCAAAAGACTGACTTCATTAAGGCAAAATTAGTGTCAGGAGAACCCACACCTGATTGGACACTCCATCTAGACGATAGTTTGAGGTATCTAGGATGAATTTTTGTGCCAAACATTGAACAATTTAGAGAAAAAAAACTTAAAGAGTTTCACCATTCAGTTTTTGCAATCCATCCAAAGGGAAACAATATGTACCAGGATCTCATGTGACAGTGGAGTGGAATGAAAAGGGATGTTGCTTAATTCATATCTAAGTGCTTAACATGTTAGCAAGTGAAGGTAGAACATCAAAAGCTAACAGGGAAGCTCTAACCTTTGCCAATACCTAAATAGAAATGGGAATACATAACAATGGATTTTGTGACGGGATTCCCCCAGTCGTCGCAAGGCCATGATGCGATTTAGGTTGTGGTTGATCGATTAACTAAGACGGCACATTTCTTACCCATAGGACCAATAGACACACTTGAATCACTAAGTCGATTATTTATTCGAGGAATCATTATGCTGTATGGAATGCCAGTCTCAATAGTGTTAAGACCGTGACCCTCACTTTACATCACAATTTTGGCAAAGTCTACAAAAGGCAATGGGTACGGAATTGTGTTTTAGTATGTCTTTTTTACCCTCAAAATTGGCGGTCAATCAGAAAGAACAATTCAGTCTTTGGAAGACATGCTTCGAGCTTGTGTGATAGATTTTAAGGGAAGTTGGGAGAGACACTTATCACTAGTCGAATTTGTCTACAATAATAGTTTTCAAACAAGTATTGGTATGGCATCTTATAAGGGTTTGTATGGACAGCCTTGTCGATCGCCAATATGTTGGACGGAAGTTGGAGAAGCACCCCTTTTAGGGCCAGAGTTAGTTCAAACAGAGAAGGTGAAATTAATTAGACAAAGACTTGAAACTGCTTAGAGTAGGCAGAAAAAGTTATGCGAATCAGAGGAGAAGACCTTTGACATTTAAAGTTGGAGATAATGTGTTCCTGAAGATCCAACCTTATCGAGAAATTGTTCATTTTGGAAAAAAGGAAAAGCTATCACCTCGCGTTATTGGACCTTTTGAAATTTTGGATAGAATAGGAGTGGCGCATCATTGGCTCTACCATCTCAACTGGCTACGGTATATAATGTTTTTCACATCTCTTGTAACGAGTTGAATCAAATTGAATTTTTTTCCCTTATTATTATTGTTATGGTGTCGTAAACCATTCTATTTAAATTGGTGAAAATAAATTGAATTACTTCTTGATTTCGACTTCGTAAGGCCCGCTTGGCAAAATTATTTTTTTTTAGTTTTAGTTATAGTGATTCTTGGGTCCTGAGTAATAAATTAGATATAAATTGAATTTTTGGGTTTTATTTGATTAGCCCATATTTAATCATTTTGGTTCATATTTAATTATGTGAATGGTGGGGACCACCGTAAGTCTTTTAAAATTTATTTATATTTTAATCTCAGCTGGAGATTTATTTTAAATTATTAAACTCCATTCATTTTGGACCCGATTGATTGAATCATGACTCGTTTGTAACCATGTATTATTATTATTATTATTTATTTTATAATTCTGAGAGAGTTACAAATATTTATGGTGTGTACCATTAAACGAAATATATATTTTATGGCGAGAAATCAATTATATCATTTTATATTATATGTTACAAAATCTCTTATGGTATTATTATGATGTACCTTTGGTGATTTACATAAATACATATAGATAGATAGGCAGATATACAAATATATATAATAAAAATAATAATAATTAATTGTTTATCAAAGAAGGACAAGCCCACGTGGGGGCTGTCCTCTCCCTCTTCATTTCCATCCATTTCCTTTTGTTTGGCAGAGAGTTCATATCACCTCCCTTGGTTCATCTCTCTTCCTCGGCTGACTTTTCTTTTTCTTTACACATTCATCACACAAAATCTATGATCCACCAAAAATCTATTAGGTTTTAGACCCATGTTCTTGAGACCAAAGTAAAGAGCTTGGTGAGAGCAACATTTTGACCGGTGGAGATCAAAATCCAACAAAGTTAAAAATTGGGGTTTTTGCTTGTTTCCTCTTCTACCTATTGAGGTAGGGATTTTTCCTACACTTCTTTATGTACTTTTACTTGATTATATGGAGCTTAGAGTTGTATATAATTTAATTAGAATTTTTGAAAAATTTATGATTTATTTGCTTAAAAGGGAAATTTTGAGAAAAATAAAGAGTTGATACCCAAATTGCAAAAGTGTAAACTTGGAATATGTTTGTAAGGTTATGAAAGAGCCATGTTTTAAATTTGAACAAAAACAGATTTTGACTCGATCGGTTTTGAAATTTTTACTGGTTTGTGACCAAAAGAGCATTTTTAAAGAAAACAAAGGAATTACATTTAACTTTTCGGGCATTTGATCAAAATAGGATGTCATAGCTGAATAATGCTTGGAGAATGAGTTTGGAAAGAAAATGATTTTTCTTGGGCATTAACAGTATTATTTTGCTTAATGTATCTGTTGGAATAAAACCAACACGGTTAGAAATAGACCTTGAGAGATTACCGGACGTAATTATGATATGAAAACTAGTGTAGTTGTTCATATTTGATAAGATATGGAATAGATTGTATTTATCAAAAAAAATTTGGAATTTAATTGTTTAAATATCTGTTTAGAAATATCTGTTTTGGGCTATCGGTGGAGGATAGCCATGATTGTTGTAGAAATGCATGAGACTTAGGTAAATTGAACCACATTCCTCATTTGTTGCATTGGACATTGCATTACATTCATTTCATTGGAAATGCATCTGTTTTTGAGAAATGTTTGAAAATATATCTGTTTGCGAAAAGATGAATACTTGGTGAATCTGGGTAAGGGGTGTAGAACTGCGCGGTTCCATGTCGAGCCTTCCAGTTTACCGGTAAAAATGACAGTGGTAGTGCATTAGGGCCTACTTGCAGACACTCACCTAGAGATTCACAGAGCCCGTATTCATATAACAGATATGGTTTAAAATGGAAATGGTTTTATATCTGTTGTTGCATCTCAGCATTGCATGTTTTATAAAAAGAAAGATAAACTGTTTTATCATGAGCATGGCATGAGCATACTCCTCTTAGTCTTGTCATGGTCCATATGTTGTGTAGTATATCTCTACTGGGCTGTGGCTCACCCTATAAGGGAAACCATTTCAGGTACATGTGATATGCCTCTGCCAAGGCACTGACTTGGAAGGACTCGGAGCTGAGGCTTCATTTTGTTTTATTGTTATTTATTGAATGTAAGCCTAGGGTTGTATTTACGTTGAGTTGAAACTCCATTTTGTGTAATCAAGAATGTTCTTGGATAAATTTGTAAGCCTGTAGGGCACTTATTATCTGTTTGGCTTCCATTTCATACTTTTTGTAAAATACATGCTTGGGATTGGAACTGGAGTATTGAGATGTGAACAACATGTATTTGGCATTTGAGATTAAATGGAAATTGATGTATGAAATAGTTAGCTATATATATATGTATGTGTTTGTCTATCAGGTGGGTTTGTTGTATAAATAGACATACCTTGCCCAATTTTAGGGGCATTACATCTATACTACGGAAATATAAGTTGCACCATTTTGACGTCATTAATTGGGAAGAAATTAATATTGATGAAGATGTGACGTTTGAGGGATAAAAAAAAAGGAAAAAAAAAAAAAGGCCTGTCAAAATTTTAGATTATCACAAAAATAAATAAATAAATAATTTTTTTAATGTAAAACTGTAATGCCTCAAAAAAATTAACATTCACTTAACTCATAGTAGTGTTACAATTGATTAACAACCTTATAACTTCTATTCATTATATCTTTGATCATTACAAAAGATGACATATGCAATATATATTCACCAATCCTAGATTCTAAATCTATAGCATATGGCATGAATACAAGAGTAAAAAGGAAAGTAAAACCAAGTAATGAAATGCCTTAATGGCTACAACTTCTTAAGACGATGCTTAGTTACAACAAAATGAGTTTAAACTCAATACAAGTAAAGCCCTAGGCTTAAACAAAATTAATTACATAAAGAACCAAAAAATGAAGCCTTAAGCGCCAAGTCCTCCTAAGCTACGTCCTTGGTAGAGGCATATCATCAGCATATGAAAGTTGTTTTCCACATAGGGTGAGCCACAACCCAGTATAGATATTTTAACACAGTGTATGAATTTTAGCAAAATTATAAGGTAAATGCACATGCATGCCATTTGTCAAACATTCCTCGTTTTCCATCTCAAAATAATGCAATGTCAGATTGCATTTCAATTCATGAAAATAATCCTTTTATACAAAAAACATGGCAGTGGATACAAAACACTGGGCATCTCTAGGTACACTTCTGCCAGTAGGCTACACAAGCACTATTAAAGTCATTTTACCAGTACTAACTGGAAGGATCGGCACCTAACCATGCGGGTTTTTGGACTTTTACCAAGGGCACACAGGCCAACATAATAACCACAACTACACCCCTTAACCAGATTCACCAAGGTATTTACTCATTTTTCTCAAAATCAATACATTTATAGTGTTTCAATATGAAATGATGCTCAATGCACAATGTATGATAAATTAGTTTCAATTTAACCTAATCCTCATGCAATGTCTACAACAATCAAGACTATCCTCCACCGATAGCCAAAAATAGATATTTTTATTCAATAGATAATTTCCAAATTAAAAGATACAATTTCATGAATTACAATAGGAGTGATACTACATATCCAACTCTACCATCATCATCAACATAAATATTGTTCCAATTTCACAATACCCAACATCATTTTTTCATTTCCTTTCACAAATCCAAATATCCAAATTTTAGGGCAAAACCCCTTCTTTTTTTTTTTCTTTTTTTTTTTGTAAAGTTGATTTTAAGAAAAGATATCCACCATTTTAACCCATCTCAACCATAACCATATGTCCCGACCCAAACCCGCCCCTAAAGGTCTAGGTCGTGGCCGGCTAGAAATCCTAGATTACCTTCGACCTCACAGACAAATCTGATATATAATAATAATAATAAATGGGCACTGTGGAAGCACTATTAAAATGTAAACATGTCCATCGAACGGTGCATATATGAAAATCATACAAAATTTAAAACCACAACTCCTTCATAGATGCAGATACAAAAGGACATCATAACATCTTGACACTTATACTGATTACCCATCCATTCATGCTCCAAAACAAAAGACCTAAACAAAGAAAGAAAATAAACAAAACAAGTTCCATGATTCACAAGGTTGACACAGTTGGCTCCGCATGAGACCAAGTTCGCTCCATCATGAAGGCACTCCAAAACGGCTGATAAAAGGGTGGACTCCCAAGGTTGCCTTATGCTTGACGCTCCACCTGCTCACCTATATATATATAGAGGAAATGGGTGAGCTAAAGCCCAGTGAGTAATACAAGTATAAAGAGGTTAAATAAATGATGTCTAACACTATACAAAACCATATCACTTGAGTTCGGAACAATTCATAATTGAATGCTTGTCATATCAAAGTTCACAAATCGTATTCGTATGTAGTACATCCAATAGAGCACAATGGGACCATATAGGTCTAACATACATAGGGACCCTTTGGATCCACATTAGAGATTTCTGTACCAATGGGCCACGCTATTGTTACCCTCAGGAAAAGGCCATATAGCATAGGCCACGGTATTGTTACCCCTGGGCAAGGGCCGTAGGCCGCGGCATTGTTACCCCCAGGCGAGGATCGTAGGCCACGATATTGGTACTCCTGAGAGAGGGCTACACTAAAGATGCCACAATTACATTTCGAAAGAGACAATCATTCATTGTAACAAAATAGCATTTCAAAATAACGAACTTGTGATAACATATTTGTAATAACCCTACTTTTTCAAATGCTCCATATGTTTTAATTCCCTCATTATATGCACGATTATATGTATGATTATGTGCTGGATGTGAAATTTCATGTTTTAATGTGTGAATTACATGTTTTTATATTTGCATCTGTTGGTTATGAGAAAACCTATTGAAATTGCAACCTTTGGACTGAAAATTGAAAGCCTTAGAGGCGCGATAAACCGAAATTGACCTTACAGTTATGATTAGCATGATTTTTAGGACATTATATGAAATTTTGTAAAAATTTGATTCGTAACAAATTAATTAGCTTTATTTGGCTTAAACTCCTAGAGTTAACACTTGGAAACTGTTAACGATTTCAATGAGTTCAGAAATTGAAATTGAGTACATGAATATGTTAATGGGAATTTTTAGAGCCATTCAGGCAGTTTAATTGAAAATTAATTTTGTCTGATTCGTTAAGTTAGGTTTGGTTGGCCTTGTTTTATATATATATATATATATCTTTGAGCCTTATATGTTTTTTATTCTCAACCAAACACCAAAAAGAATATCTCCTAGAGAGTGAAGGGAGAAGAGAAAAGAGAGAAGACGGAAAAAGCTTAACTTGGAGCTTGAGAATCTAAGAAATTGAAAGGGGATTCAAGGAATATTACTCAAGGTAAGTGTAAATCAACTAAAACACCTTACATCTTTCTCCAATCGATAGAATCAAGACCTATAAGGAAGCTTTGTCACTCTTGGAAGTTAGGGTTTATGAATTATTCTCTTGCTTGAACAAATAGTATGAGATTACCATAGATTTCTCATATTTGTTTGATTAAAGAGTTAATTCCTTTATGTTTAGTTGATTTTATCATTTAATCTTGATCCCTTACATGTTATGAACCCATGTAATCATGTTTGTATATATATATAACTATATATATTATGAAAAGATGAAGATAATGAAGGGGTGATGAACATTAAGAATTTATATGTCAAATTTTAAGAAGTTTGATCTCATTAAGCTTGTGTTTCATGTTTAATATGTTCATATATCATGTTTTTGAAGTAAATTTGCTTGAATTGGGCCTTAGAAATGAGTTTGGAAAGCTTGCCTTTGATAGATTTTTGGACTGCTCAAACAGGGCCCAGGACTGCATGTGCAGGGCTCATGGCTGCATGTGCGGGGCTTATGGCTGCACGTGCGAGAGGCACAGCCACACATGCGGGGGTCATAGCCGCACGTGCGAAAAACATGGGAAGCAACTTCGGCATTCTGAAATAAAGGCACGTGCGGGGTCGCACGCACACCTCTCCGCACGTGCGGGAATTGGGGAAAAATTCTGTTAACTTCTTTTGCTCTTTCTGACCCTTTGAATTTGTTAATGTGTCTATTTGATCCCTTTAAAATACCTAAGAATAAATAGGAAGTGAACGAACGGATGAATGATTAAAGAATAGAAGCTAAGAAAAGAATGTGTTGATTATCCATTGTGTGTGTGCTATGTGTAGATCACTTGCAGGAAGCGACCGTTGCTCAACTAAACCACTGTGAGTAATAATAGTGTAACGATATATTTATTTCTGTATTTCTGTTTATGAATTATGTACCTTGATTATGCTTGGCATGTCTGAGATAAATTATGTTATGATTTATGTATTATGACTGTGATTGGCATATTTGGGATAAATGGTGCTATGATTCATGTATTTTTGAATATGAGAATGGAAACGATTGAGCAATGGTACGAGTATAAGTAATGGCATATGAAATGGACCTGAGGTCATCTTGTTTCCGTTCTATATGATGGCCCTAAGGCCGAGGGAGGTGGAGACATGTCGATGTTCTATCTACCCTACCAAGATATGAATTGTTATAATTAATGGCTCTAAGCCCGAGGGTGATGGAGACATGCAGATGGTCCATCTACCCTATAAAGTCCAGAACAACTGTTGATATGTTGGGCTTGAGGTCGTTATGTATTATGTTGGGCTTGAGGCTGTTATGTATTATGTTGGGCCTAAGGCCATTATGGACTATATTTGCCTGAGGCCATTGTGCATCACGTTGGGCCTAAGGCTGTTAAGTTGGGCCCTAGGCCGTTTTGTCTTTTGTGGGCCCGAGGCCATTTTGGAATATGATTATGGGGACATTTATACGTTAAATTAATATTCTCCAAGACATATGCTCATTCACATGAACCTCCTTACATTATTATTATTCACTGAGCCTTACTCCGTTTTTTTATGTATATATCTGTAAATATCCAGCTCAGAAGCCAGCCCTAAGTCAGCTTCAAGAGCCCTTTTTGTTGGGTCTGTTGTGTTAAGTCTTCACAATTGGAGCCTTTTGTCTTGTTCTTTGGATGCTACATGTTTTGTCAAGTCTTTGTGGCTTTTGTTAAACCCTTGGTTAATATGTAAATTTTTGGTTATTAACTCCTTGTATATACCTACATGACATGGACTTGTATATATATATGTATAAATTGTGTATGTAAAACCCTTTTAGCTGAATATGTTATTCAATGATCTTGGTATGTAAGCAATGCTCAATGGACGTTCTACTATTTATTTGTTTCCGCTTAAGGCCCCATATTTGAATAAATAGTTTTGAAATTTTGTCTTTGAGGCCTGAGCGTAGGCCGGTCATGACTTAAACTTTTAGGGGCGGGTTTGGGTTGTGACAATATCCTTACAAAAGTACTACTCACAGTGGGCGGGTATTGATGATAGACCTCGGTTAACCACATACACAACACATAGCACAAGTACACATTGAAGTACACATCCAAAACAAGTAACGTGTCTTAATTCATTTCCTTTATGCGTGTTTCTAGGTTGTTATTTGATTATGGATGTTCAAATGAGGCTTAAGAATGCCTAAATGAACATGAGGATGCAACTATGCACTTAAAAGTGTTAGGCAAATTTTGCTGAAAATAGGGTATTCGCTCAAGCACACACTTGGTCGCACAAGCGGTCTAACTGTATATAAAGGTTCACTCGAGCGAACACTTGGTCGCTTGAGCCGTCTGTAAAGACTGCAAAAGTACTAAATGCTCGATTTTTACGCTGGACGATCACTCGATAGTCGCTCAAACCAAGTACTAAGAAAAGTGGGTTTGCTCGAGCGCTCACTCGGTCGCTCGAGCCAGCGGCCAAATGTCTGAAAAAGTACTAGATGCCTTCAAAGTTCGCTCGAGCCATTGTTCCTTCGCTCGAGTGAACTGTGTGAATTCTGGGTTTTCCAGATTTGAGTTTGAAGTTCAAAAACAATGTTTTCATGTCCAAGACTTGCATGGTTGGTCTCAAAAGCTTAGAAACTCATTACAAAACATGAATTGTTGGAAATTATGGAACCATGATCTCAAATACTCTTTTGAATTCTTCAAAACAAAGCTTAACATATCTTGTTTGAAACATGCATGTATCAAATTCAACTCTCTTCTTTTTAAAAACATATATAAATGGAATGTTGAGTGCAAAAACATGAAGAACTCTAAGAAATAACTTGAGTGAGGCTCATGCATGTGTGAATTTGACAAAACCAAGTTCAAAAAATGAAGGATCATGCATGCATGTACACAATTCACTTGAATTCACTAAACTCTTGTTGATTCATGCTCAATTCTTTCAATTACATGCAAATGGTCCTACAAAATAGTGAATTCATCTTCCTACATGGATTAACTTCATGAATTATAGGAGAGAATCATACCTAGAGCATGAATTAGGCCTTAGCTAAGCTTACTCTCTACAATCTCCCTTGATTTCTCTTGAATTCTTCTTTTCTCTCTACAATGCTGAATTCTCTGTCTAGGTCTCAATTTTCAGCACAAGTTTGATGTCAAAAATGAAGTCTAAGTTGATTAGCACACACACACACACACATATACATATATATATATATATATATGTATAAGGTAATTAAGGCTTCACTAATCACATATGATTAAAGACTAATCAAGTGGGCTTAAATCTAACAAATTATTATTACTTTATTCCAATTATTTTGATCTGAATCAAATTTTAATCAAACTTACCATATGATTCTAAAAATTCTAACTAGCCTATTGAATTAACTAATTTTGGTTTTTGAATCCATTTGGGCTTTCAATTTCGAATTCTAAGTCGGCAATTACACAAATAACTCATAGATAAATAGGTAAGTGTCAAATAAACACATAATTATTCAATTTATGCCCAATCAAATATTATGGAAAAATAGTACGAA
The DNA here is from genome assembly GCA_036172215.1 of Camellia granthamiana. Taxonomy (NCBI): domain Eukaryota; kingdom Viridiplantae; phylum Streptophyta; class Magnoliopsida; order Ericales; family Theaceae; genus Camellia; species Camellia granthamiana. Next base: position 14,708,353 of record CM069909.1, on the reverse strand, counting down.
GGTTGGGGTCGTTACACCATATCCTCACAACCATTTTCAAAAGCCCATTTGGAAAACCCCTCCTTTGATTTCAAACTCAAACCCTACCGTAGGTTTTCTCAAAAATCCCCATATCATTAACCCTTTTCAAAGAGCAAATAACTAAGCTAAAAATTATATAAAAGAGTCAAAGAAATCCCTACCTCAAAGTAGAAGACAAGGAGAAACGATAGGTAGAACTTAACAGAGCCTAAAATGCTAACTTCTCCGATTAGAACGAAGCCCTCGGCGTGCTTTATCTTTTACTCCAAAAGACCAGGGTGAAGAAATCAACGAATTGAGAGTATTTGGAGCTAGAGTACAAGAACTAGAGAGAGTGTGTGTGTGAAGATCTAGGATTTTGAAGTGTTTGGAGAAAGAGAGAGAGAGAGAGAGATGAAAAAGTGACTGAAAGTGGCTTCCCCTCGGACTGATATAAACACAGACCGCCCGAGCAAACAGACACAATAAGTGACACCACTCGAGTGACCAAAATCACTGCTCGAGCACAATGACCCTCTTTTAATAGTTTTGCAGACTGCAAAAGATCGCTCGGGCCCAAGAAATGTCGCTCGAGCGTAGATATCACACTCTCAGTAGTTTTACAAACTGTAAAAAACCGCTTGAGTGTAGGAATGGTCACTCGAGCAAGCAAGCGAAATTCTGAGCAACAACTCTTTGAAAAACTAACCTCCTAGCCTGTTTCAAATGCAACCAAAACTCCCAATAGCCAAACTCAACAAGAAACAAGATAGAAATGCGATAAGCAACAGTTAAGTACATGGGTTCTTGGATCCGAAAGCAACTAATGGGTCGAGTCTAAACCAAAATCGTTATAATCTCCCCCCTTAAGGAATTTCGTCCCCGAAATCTAAAATCAACTAACATTTAAAGAAAATGAAATAATTCCCACATCATTCAGATTTGTAACAGGGATACATTGAGTTTCTCAACACCAACTATCATAGTTCAATTTTTTCCAAAACATATACAATGTTCATATATTACAACATTTACAAAATTTTCAACATAAGTTTCAAATATCAACAAATAGGTTTGGATACTTCTCACGGATTTCTACTTTATGCTCCCAGGTCCCCTCCTCAACCTCGTGGTGTCGCCACAACACCTTAACCAATGGAATAGTCTTGCCTCGCAAGACTTGGTCTTGAGAGTCTAAAACCTATTCCGGTCTCTTTTCATATGAGACATCCCCATCCACCGCTAACTCGGTCCAATCCAACATGTATGAAGGATAAGGTTTGTACTTCCGTAGCATACAGATATGAAACACATCATAAACCCCAGAAAGTTGGGGTGGCAAGGCCAAACAATAAGTCACTTCCCCAATCTACTCTAGAATCTCAAAATGCCCAATAAATCTAGGGGACTACTTCCCACTCTTCCCCAATCTCATTAAACCCCGTCTCAATTATATCTTCAAGAACACATGATTTCCTATCTCAAAAGACAATGGTCTCCTCTTACGGTCAGTATAGCTCTTTTGGCGACTCTGAGTCGAAGCCAACCTCTTATGGATAAGTGTGATCTTCTCAGTTGTTTCCTAGACTAATTTAGGACCTAACACAGGTGCATCACCCACCTTGGCCCAACACACTGGAGATCTACACGGTCGGCCATACAAGGCCTCAAACGGCGCTATGCCAATACTCGATTGAAAGTTATTATTATAGGCAAACTCCACCGAAGGTAAATGCCTCTCCCATGACCCCTTAAAATCAAGAACACAATCTGAAGCATATCCTCTAAGATCTGAATGGTTCGTTTAGATTGTCCATCAGTTTGAGGATGATAGGTAATGCTAAACGTCAATCTAGTGCCCAAGGCATTCTGGAGGCTCTGCCACAACTGAGCCGTAAAACGTGGATCTCTATCCGAAATAATAGTCATAGGAACCCCATGAAGTCGAACTATGTCCCTAACATAAAGGTCGGCAAGATAATCTACTGAGTCACTCGCGCGCATAAGGATAAAGTGTGCAGACTTGGTTAACCGGTCGACTATCACCCACACAGCATCATTGCCCCATTGAGTCCTCGGAAGACCCACAACAAAGTCATGACATGCTCCCACTTCCACCAGACTATAGGTAAGGGTTGCAACAAACCCGTTGGTCGTTGATGTTCAACATTCACTTGTTGACAAGTGCGGCACCTCAAAACAAACAAGACCACGTCTCTCTTCATCCCTTTCCACCAAAAATGGCAGCTAAGGTCATGGTACATCTTCGTGCCTCTTGGGTGTACTGCAAGGCGTAAATGGTAAAACCCTCGGAGTACCTCCTCCCTATAAGATTCTGGCACGAAAAGACTGTCCAAATACCTCACACTTGAGTCAAAGTGCACGTCCAAACCCTTTTCTATTTTCCCACTAGATATCTTCCCTAGGATAGCCTCTACCTCATGATCACCCTACTGTGCTTCTATAACTTGACTCACTAATGTAGGTTGTGCAACTACAGTAAACAAAACGGCCGACTTAATGGACTTGCCAAGATGCAAGTCGAACTCGCTAATTGCACCGAACATCTCCTATTCCTAGATGGCAATACTAGCTACACTACTTACCAACTTCCTACTCAAAGTGTCAGCCACTACGTTGGCCTTCCCCGGATGATAGCTCAACTCAAAGTCATAATCCTCCATCTATCTCCTCTGCCTCAAATTCAAATCTTTCTGTGAAAATAGATACTTCAAACTCTTGTGATCAGAGAACACCTCGAACCTCTCACCATATAAGTAATGCCTCCAGATTTTTAAGGCAAAAATCACTGCCACTAGTTCTAGATCGCGAGTAGGATAGTTTCTCTCATGAGTTTTGAACCGCCGTGAACTGTAGGCTACCACCTTCCTCTCTTGCATCAACATATAACCCAAACCTTCCTATGACGTATCACAATAAACTGAATAGCCTAAACTCCTCTCCAAAATAATTAATATTGAAGCAGTGGTGAGTCTAACCTTAAGCTCTTGGAACGACTTTTCACAAGGGCCAATCTAGAGAAATCTTTCACAAAACGTCGGTAATACCCCGCTAAGCCCAAGAAACTCCGAATCTCAAAGGCATTCTTAGGTTGTTCCCAATCTTGCACTGCCTCTATCTTAGAATAGTCTACCGTCACTCCTTCCCCGGATACAACATGGCTTAGGAACTTAATTTCTTTTAATTAGAACTCGCATTTCCCGAACTTAGCATATAAATGGTGGGCTCTAAACAACTTATGTGCGATTCACAAGTGTTCCTCGTGTTCCTTCTTGGAGGGTGAGTAGATCAAGATGTCGTCAACAAAAACAACCACAAAACGGTCCAAGAACTCGTGGAAAATTCAATTCACCAAATCCATGAACGAAGCCGGTGCATTAGTTAGCCAAAAGGCATCACTAAGAACTCATAGTGGCCATACTACGGAATAGCATTTTCTGAATATCCTCCTCCTTCACCCTCAACTGGTGATAACCCGATCTCAAATCAATCTTAAAAAAGCAACAAGACCCCTTCAACTGGTCAAATAAATCATCTATGCGAGGTAATGGGTACTTGTTCTTAACAGTTTACTGGGTTCAGCTTGCGGTAATCAATACACAGACGCAAAGTGTCACCCTTCTTCTTAGCAAAGAGAGTCGGTGCTCTCCAAGGCGATGTACTAGGGCGAATGAAGCCCTTATCTAATAGCTCTTAGAGTTAAATCTTCAACTCATACAACTCGGCGGGTGTAAATCTATATGGTGTCATAGAAATCGGTGTCATGCCAGGCACTAAGTCAATGGAGAACTCGATCTCCTGGTGGGGTGGCAAACTAGTAAGATAAAGACATCTGGGTATTCACAAACTACTCTCGGCAATTTAACTTGGACCACATCACTCTCACTACCTAAGAGTGTTGTAAGAAGATAACTAAGCTCGCCCCTACCACTAGGGTCAAAAACCGGCGACAAGACTCTAACAGCTCGGTTCCCCAAAAAATAAAAATAAGGGTGAATTACACTAATGGTCCTTATAGTTTAGGCCTTACGTCACTTTGGTCCCTGACTTTTTAATTGCGACACATTTGATCCTGAATTTTGAATCTTGTTCCAAATAAAGACAATTGAAGATACCATTGCTCAATTTTAATAGTAAAGTTGTTGATTTGATAAAATATAGACTAATTTGACAAAAATAAATGTCAAAAAAATATTTTTAAATTTTTAAAAATTATTTCAATCCACTAAAGATAAAATTATGTAAGATTGATAAATCTTTTAAACATTATTTATTTATTTATTTAAGCCCTAATAACCATCCATTACATAATCACCATCCAAACACATAATAAAAATTGGTAAAATAAATAAATGTCTAAAAGATTTATTAATTTTACATAATTTTATCTTTAGTGGGTAGAAATTATTTTTAAAAATTCAAAAATATCTTTTTGACGTTTAGTTTTGTCAAATTAGCTTATATTTTATCAAATTGATGACTTTGCCATTGAAATTAAGCAATGGTATTTTCAATTGTCCTTATTTGGAACAAGATTCAAAATTCATGATAAAATGTGTCACAATTGAAAAGTTATGGACCAAAGTGACCCACGCCCCAAACTATAGGGACTGTTAGTGTAATTCGTCCTAAAAATAGTAACCACTCGAGGTGCACACCATAACTCTCTGACGGTAACACAGTACGGTACGAGGATAACCAATCTATACCCAAAATGACATTGAAACTCGACATGTCTAGCAATACAAAAGCAAAAGGAAGTCGACAACCGTTAACTTCAATCTCACAACCACGACATCCCCAGTCCAAGTCAACCTTACCCCCAATTGGAGACTTTACCCTGAGTGAAGATGCTAATTGAGCCACTTCTAACCCCAAGACTGATGCAAATGTAGATGAAATGAAAGAATGAGATGTACCAATATCAATCAACACATTGGCAATAGAATTGAACAATAGAAAGCTACATTTCAAAACAGAGGTTGTTGGCAACTAATCTGGCGTAGTAACAGTATACACACACCCCATAGGCCTCTGCTCCACCTGCTCACTCCTTGAAGCATAAGACTGATAAGTTGACTGCGTCGAAGAGGCTCCTTGAGTGGCCTTCGAGGTTTGTACCAATTGGGTAGGATGATGGCTCTGTGTTTGACTCAAACTAGATGCACCAGGTGTGCCACCTGTCTGAGGGCAAAACCTCATCAAGTGCCCCGACTACCCACACTGATAACAGGTAGGCAGCTGCCCTCTTCCCTGACTCTAACTCTATGAACGAGCCGTAGACGGTGCAAACTGCTGCCACCTCCTCTCTGCGAGCAAACTAGAGACTTGTGGCCCAGCTGACCACACTTAAAGCAAATGATCCCACCCTAACTACTCCTCCCTAAACTAGAACTCAGTATAGGAAATGTGGATCTGAATTCTGCTGCCTGGAACTGTTGTGGGGTGGAGCCCCTTTGCCTCTTGTTGTCCCTCGTTTCTCTCTGAACCTCCTGACTCCTCTGTATTGAGCCCCTCATCCTCTCTTCCTCCGTTTGAATCACGGTCTCTAAATGATCTGCCGCTTCTACAAGACGATTGTAATCCCTAATCATAAATTTGACCACCTTGAAAAGGAGCCCGGTCTTCAGCCTCTTCTCAAACTCAACACAACGGCGTTCCTCCGTCGCCACAAGCTCCGGTGCAAATCTAGAGAGGCTAGTAAAAGATTTCTTAAACTCTGTTACAGGTGTGTTCAGCTGCTTGAGCTTCAAGAACTAATCCATCAACTTCTCCCTAACAGTGGGAGGCAAGAACTTGTCTTGGAAGACGTTGACAAAGGCTTCCCAAGCCACGCCAATGTGCCCATGCGCATACTTCCACCATTGACCCACATCTCTCTTTAGCTGGAAAGATGCCAAGGTTACTCTCAAGCCGTCGTCCTCGATGCCAAGCATCTCGAACATCTTCACCATCTGCTCTAGCCACTTATCTGCCTTTAGTGGCTCCTTCGGATCCCCTAAAATCTCATCCAGATTTCACTAGAAGAACTCTCTCTTCAGAAAAGATGGCCATGTATTGGCAACATGGGCCTGGGCTTGATTATCAGCCCTGAGAATGTCCATAGACTCCGGCAAAACACCGACCATCTCTCGGGCTAAAATACCCATGGTTTGTTGACTTGCTGTGTGACAACCCCGTTCTGTACTGTCTTGTTAATCTTGAATTATACTTGTGATTATCTGCCTAATGTGATTTTGGCTGCTAATCATATGATTCTATGTGAATTTGAACTTATATCTATTTAACGTAGGAAAACTTGTTCTACATTCTGTTATAATTTGAAATTGAAGGCCGTAGAGGCAACAAAAATCAAAATTGACTGTATCATTGTGATTAGCATGATTTTTAGAGCCTATGATGAAATTTAATTAAAGATTGATTCGGATCAAAATAATTAGATTAAATTGAATAAGTGCTATTGATTAAACTTAATAAGTTTGATTAGTTTAGGCCAAGCACCAATATATATATATGTTAAGTAGTGCTTAAGCTCATACATTTTTGAGCTCTCCTTCAAGTCTTGGCTGAGATATACACTTTAGAGAGAGAGAAGTGAGAATTAGAGAGAGAGGGAGCTCAACTTGGAGGAATTGCATGGTGATTGAAGAATTAGGAAGATTAACTCAAGAACTTGCTAAGATTTAGAAGATTCAAAGGTTCTAAATAAGTAACTGAACCCTCATTCATAAGTTTAAGCTCGTAAAAATATGAATTCAAAGTAAGTATGTAGCTAAGATCATAAATTGAGCTAAGATGATAGAAAACATGATCAAGATGTACATACATGTAGAAATTTGAAATGATTACATTTGAACATAAAGCATGTTAATCATGTTAAATTGAGGGTTGTTTGGTACATCCATGCATGAATTGTTATGTTTTGAGGTCTAATCTTAAGTCTCAAAGCTTGTAAATGCATGATAAAGAACATGGGTTATATATGTCAAGTGTACAGTTCAAATTTTGTTGAATCCATGGAATTGTGAACTATGGGTTGAAATTAACTTCAAATATATGTATTTGGAAGTGTTCTTGCATATTTGGGTGAGTCAAGCATGATATTGGACCCTTGAATGTGTGTTTGTAGCTCGAACAAAATTCTGGAAAACCCAGAATTCGTGCAGGTCGCTCGAGTGAAGAAACTATCACTCGAGCATAAAATTTAAGCTCCGAATACTTTTATAGTCAATTGCATGGTGGCTCGAGTGGCAAAAGTTGCGCTCGAGCAAACCCTGTTTTGAACTGCTCTTGGCTCGAGCGACCAGTTCTTACACTTGAGCCTAAAATTCAAGAAACCAGTACTTTTGTAGTCTTTATAAACTGCTTGAGCGACCAAGTGTGCACTCGAGCGAGCCCTTTGCAAATTGTTTGACCGCTCAAGCAAACAATGTTGCGCTCGAGCGAAGAGCCCTATTTCAGGAACTTTTCAAAAGATGTTTTATGTTTCAATTTCCGTTCTCTTTCATTTTTTAGCATTCTTAGGCATGCATTGAGCATCCTAAATGAATTAAAGGACACGAAAGAGGCCTAAGAAAATTAAGCAAGCTAAAGAACAGATTGAATCGTTTTATGACCCAATGTGTTGTGAATTATGTAAGGTCAAGTGCAAGGACGAATCGAGCACTGGAACACTATAAGTAATATCTTAGTAAAGATATTTTGTGTATGTATTATTTTCTAAATGTTACCCATGTGGTAAGTGATTAATGTATGAACATGAAATGGGCCTAAGGCCGTTCGGTAAATTTGACAAGGATATAGATTGGGCCTAAGGCCGTTTTGTATGATTGATAAATTGACCAAAGGTCGTTTCGACTAAGAATGCGGATGTGATCATGATCATGAATACAGTTATGTGCATAAATTGATTATAATAATGTTAGACCCAAGGTCGTTTTGCCCTTTTGATATGCCTTGAGCATAAAGTAGTGGACTCGAGGTCGTTTTGTAACAACGGACCTAAGGTCGTTTTGTAATGATGGACCTAAGGTCGTTTTGCATATAATGGATGGACCCGAGGTCATTTTGTATACGGATGTGACATACTGGACCCAAGGTCGTTTTGCTTTGTTATGATTTATAAATCTAACATGAATGAGAAGAGTATTTCAAATGTTTACATTACGAGTTTGATTTATTCAATGAATCTTATTCATTAACCCTTTTACTCTAGTATTATTCGATGGGCGTTAGCTCACTCTTTATTTATATGTATGTAGATGAGCAGTAGGATGTCCAGCCTAGTCCCAATGACCTGTGAGAAAAACAAGGTTTGAGAGGTCAACCAAGGTCACCTCATGAAAGAGGCTTTATTTTTGTTTTTGTTCTTCTTTTATTTCTTTTGTAGTCATGTTTGATCAAGTTTGTATATAACCTTGGTTTTGTTAAGACTACTTTTGAATGATCTTGGACATGTATAATATGCTTATGTATGTAATGTGTGAGTTATTATATACGCGAGAAATTTTTTTATTAGCCAGGTATACACAGCTTATTGGACAATTTCTGCATTTTACTTCCGCGTTCTGGCCCCTTATTATTAATTATAATTTGTTTTTGGTCTGAGGCCATAGGTAATCTCATGATTACTGGCCGATTATGATCCTAATCCATAGGGACGGGTTTGGGTCATGACATGTTGGCTCGGTCACGTTGGCTTGGCCACGTTGGCTTGACTAACTCCCTCCTCTTGTGCCAGATCATCCGGTAATGGCAAGTTTTGTCGCCTAGGCCTACCACGCCTACTACCACCACGTCTACGTCCTGACATCCTAATAAAGGTAACACAACAGATTAGCACATTTACAAATGTGCTAAAGCTAATTCACTCACGTCCTAATGCAGTGGACAATAATTAATTCACTCCATTTAAGCACTTAATCAAATAAACACAAATGAATTTCATTTCTAGTAGTGATCATCCCGTGACATTGCTAGAGTTCCAGTTAGAAATAACAGTGATCAAGTGCTCTTTTAACAGGACTTTTAGAAACTCGTAGACCCAATAAATATCTAAGAAATTAAATTACATACTCATTTAGTCACATAAGCATTTTATCATATAGCATACCAGGTCTATTCCTAATACCATCTAGCAAGAGAATCCATTGGGATAAAAACCACATCCCACGATTTCAAAGTATTCTAACTCGATAGCTCTGATACCAAGTTCTAGCTCCCCGAAATAATTAACATTCACCCAGCTCATAATAGTCCTACAATTGATAAACAACCTCATAACTTCTATTCATTTTATCTTTGATCATTACAAAAGATAACATATGCAATATATATTCACCAATCCTAGATTCTAAATCTATAGCATACACTACAACAAAAAGTATAATTAATAACATTTGTTTATAGCATTTTTTTATAAATGTTATAAAATAAAAGGTATACATAGCATTTTTTAATAAAATGCTATTAAAGATTTTTGAATAATAACATTTAATTTTTTATAGCATTTTTTTATGTTTTAATAGAAATTGAAAAACAATATTAAAGGTTGCCTAATATGGAACTTTACTCTATAGGTTATAGCAAAGAAAGAATGCTATAGAAACCCTCAAAAAATTGGCACTCTAAATTTGCCGCGATTTTTCCAATCAATTTCCATCTCTTGCACGACCCCCTCTCTTGCGTTGTATTTCTTCCAAGTAAAATCACAAATCGAGCATACAAAAAAAACCATAGAAAACACTTGGAATTCGTTTCAGGTTTTTGCGTTTGATTTGGCAAGTTTGTGTCTCTAATTGGACGAGTTGGTCGATTTAATGGATCTGAGCTGTAGAGAGTTGAAGCTTTATTCTTTGTCGTTGAAGTTTATTAGGTAATTTGATGTTTTATGTACTTATTTCTCTTTGGGTTAAATATTTTGTTTTTTGGAAAATTGAACCAAAAAAAAAGAAGAAGAAGAAACACTCAGTGCTCTGTTATTATGAGATATGTTTGCTTGCTGAGAAATTGTAGGAAAGTAAATGAGAAATGTGAATTTTTTTTTTTTTGTGTGTGTGGATGATTTGGTTTTAATTTAGTGAGAGGTACATTAACCATTTCTGTGATTTTAATATGAAGTTGAAATGAGTTTTTCATCTTCTTGAAGGATTTTCTTCAATTTTCATTCTGGTTTTGTATTGTACAATGTTGTTGAATAGTAGTGTATTATTTGGATTGTTGAAATTGTCTACATAGGTGGTAAAGTTATATAGGGTCATAGATTCTTTGATATCTTGCACTGGTATATATTATTTATGCCTCTTAGGTGCTTGATAAAATGCCACAAAGAGTGGCTGACTCTTACTATACTTGTATATTATTTTCTTGTGAGTTTTTTTAATATCTGTATCTGTATCTATATCTACATCTGTATATATATATAACAAAACCACTATATATGAAATTTATCATGTTATTATATATAAGAAATCACCAAAGAGATGAAAAGTTTGGTGAAACAAAAATGTTATATATAGCAACAATGACACAAAAAAATTCTAGATTTTTTTTTTCCTGTTTTTAGAGAAAAAAATTCTAGTTTATGATAAAATGCCAATAACGTTGGCTACAAGTAGATATCATATCAGTACATTGTATTTGATGGTAATATTTCCAACCATTTGTAAAAGTTATGTGTGAAAGTTTTTCTTCTATCCATACCATCATTAAAAACACAATGGGTTTTAGTATGAAGTTGAAATGAGTTTTTCATCTTTTTGAATGATTTTCTTCAATTTTCTAGCCCAGGAAAAACTGGGTCAAACATTCTAGTTTTGTACAATGTTTTTTAATAGTAGTGTATTATTTGGATTGTTGAAATTGTCTACATAGGTGGTAAGGTTATATAGGGTCATAGTTTCTCTGATATCTTGCATTTGTATATGTTATTTATGCCTCTTAGCTGCTTGATAAAATGCCACTAAGAGTGGCTGACTCTTACTATACTTGTATATAGCAATACTATGTAGACAATTTCACCACCTATGTAGACAATTTCAATAATCCAAATAATACACTACTATTCAAAAACATTGTACAAAACTAGAATGTTTGACTCAATTTTTCCTGGGCTAGAAAATTGAAGAAAATCCTTCAAAAAGATGAAAAACTCATTTCAACTTCATACTAAAACCCATTGTGTTTTTAATGATGGCAATGATAGAAGAAAAACTTTCACACATAACTTTCACAAATGGTTGGAAATATTGCCATCAAATACAATGTACTGATATGATATCTACTTGTAGCCAACGTTATTGGCATTTTAGCATAAATTAGAATTTTTTTTCTTTGAAAACTGGAAAAAAAAAATTCTAGAATTTTTTCGTAATAACTCAACCCTCTTATATGTTTGATGTGAAATTCCATGTGAAATTGTGTTTAATTATGTGAATTATACGATTATGGATTACATCTGTCGGTTGTGAGAAAAATCTGTTAAAATTGAGACGTTTGGACTAGAAATTGGAAGCCTTAGGAGCGCGATAATTCAAATTGACTTTACAATTATGATTGGCATGATTTTTAGGACATAATATGAATTTTTGTAAAAATTTGATTCGTAACAAATTAGATTGATTAAATGGGCTCAAATCTTTTATTTGGACTTATAACTTAAAAACTTGAGAGAAAGAAGGAGGCAATATAGAAGATTTAACTCATCAACATAAAAATATCTCCTGGAGGAGACTTAGAGAAGAGAAAGAAGGAGAGGAAGAAAAGAGCAACTAAGGCTTGGAAATTGGAGATTTTGGTAGGAGATTCAAAGAATAGAGAACAAGGTCACATGCAGGAAGGGACTACTGCTCATCTACATCACTATGAGTAATAGCAGTGTTACGATATGTTTTATTCACGTATTTATTTACTTTGCCAGTGAATGGCATATGTTATATGAGTTGTGTTTGATAGAATAATTGGAATGAGAGAACAATGACATATGAGATATGGACCCGAGGTCGTTTGTTTCCGTTGTAAATAATGGGCACGATGCCATTCTTATATGAACTACTTATGACTCATGGACTTACGGTCGAGGGAGATGGAGACATACCGATGTTTCATCTACCCTATTCGTTATAAACAGCTGTTGATATGTTGGGCCTAAGGCCATTCTGTATTATATTGGGCCTAAGGTTGTTCTGTATTATGTTGGGCCTAAGGTCGTTCTGTATAACGTTGGGCCTGAGGCCGTTTTGCTACAAATTCATGACTGAGACAAGCAAATAACCTATGAAATTATATGCTACGTATCTTATGCTTGTTCACATGAATCTCCTTACATTACTATTAACCCAAAGGACAACCCTAGGTCGGCTCCAGGAGCCTTTTGCTGGACCAGTTTTGTCGAGTCACCCGAAGTGGCCCTTTTGTTTTATTTTGAGGAGTTCGGTGTGGTGGCATATTTTGTCAAATCTTTTGAATGACTTGTCTTGTATTTAACTTTTGGGTTGTTACCCTTTGTATAGACTTAGGCCTCGTTTGGCAACAGGCCGATTTAGCCAAAAAGTCAAAAAGTTACTAAAAAAGTCAAAAAGCCAACAACCCATACCAAAAAGTCAAAGATTCCCTTTTCTCTCTACTTTTTGCACATCTTTTTCATAAAAAGCCAAAAAGTCATCCCAAACATACTAGTTTTTTTAGCTCATATTTTAGCCAAATAGCCAAAAAGTTACTAAATTAGCTTGTTCCCAAACGAGGCCTTACATGTGTGAACTTAGTCGAATATAAACGGTATATGAAAATCTTATATATACATATGTATGATATGTTGTGTTAAGATCCTGGCATTTAGACACAGCTCAATGGATATTTTATTTTAATATTATATTTGCTTCCATTCAGGCCCCAATGTTGAGTAAAACTTAAGGAAATTTGGTTTTGAGACCTAATGTAACGACCCTCATCTTGACTTAGCCATGCTTACATACATTCATGTATGATCTTGTCTTGTTATATTTATAAATCTTGTTAATCTTGTTTTGTCTTGCTTTGTTTAAGTGTTGCTTGCTTGATTTTGATTCTTGCTTGGTGTGTAGCCGAGGTCAGTTTAGCCTAGTTCGCCTCTGAACCTTTGTACTTAGAACTATTTTGGAACCACTTGGTTGACCTCCATCTTCACCCCGGCATGCTGGCCGAGATGTTTATCCTTGCACTTAAGCGATTTTGTTCCTGGAATGGTATGACTTAGACCGAGGTATGGCACATCTAGGCCAAGGTGTGGCACAGCTTAGTCTGGAGTTGTCCTTCCAAGCCAATGTCTTTGTTACCCTACTTGCCGAAGTTTTGTCTTTAGCCGATATCATTGATTGCCGATGTGTCTTGCCTTAGCTTGTTGGATACGCTTTGTCAGAGACTTGTCTTATCAATCAATCATCTTTTTGAGTTAAACCAACCCGGTAGCGCCACGTGTCCGAGCTGAAAGCTAAGTCAGCCGACAGATCTAAAACATATCATTTTGCATCATTTTGTTGTAAGTCCTTGTTCTTGAGGAGTGAGAAACTCTAGAAGAGGGAGAAGGAGTTTTAGAGTGAGAAAGTAGAGTTCCGAGCTTGATCTTTGAGGATTGAACCGATGGATTTGAGTTTTGAGGTTAGATTCTTGCTCTACTCTGGTTATTCTTATTGATTACCAAGCTGCATTGCATGATTGAATTTGTTTTGCATGCCATGCATTGATTTGAAGTTGGTTTTGAAGAGAAATAATGTTCATGTGTTCTTGAAGAAAAGTCTTGTTTTGATCCGGAAGAGTATAGCAAGAACCATGTTTTTGTGTTTGTTTTCACACAATTTCCTTGTGTGGCTACCCAGGTCCATGTTTTTGAACTCTTAGCATGAAATCTCAGATTTTGGATAAACAAGTTATGATTTAAGCATGCATGTTCTTGATGTTCTTGATGATCTTGTTCTTTGCATTCTTCAAGGGGAAACCCAGGTTGTCCCCGATTTCGTTTTTGAATGTGGCCATCAGGACCACACCTCGGTAAGGAGGTGTGGGACCTCGGCTAGACCTGGATGGTACCCAGTGTGTTTTCACGAGATGGAAAATAGTGTTTTGACCCCCAGCATGTTTTGCTTTGTTATAGATTTGGGTTCGGTGAGAGTGCCGAGATCATTTGCATGTATGTAAAGCTTGTTTTGAGAATGTGATTTGCCATGTGATTGTAGGACTTTGACCTTTGCTTTGAGCCTACACCCGAGAAGATCTAGGTGAGTGGTGCTTTTAATAAAGCTATGTTATAGTGTTTTGATAACTCTTGCTTTGCTTCGTTTTGATGAAAGTATTTGATAAGCATGAATGATTAGCCTTATTTCGATGTATCAAGTATAAGCCTTGTTTTGATGCCATCTTTGGGAAGTCCCTTGTGTTGGAGGACTCTAAACTTTCGCAGCACTAAGTATAAAAGTCCCTTGTACTGGAGGACTCTAAACTTTCACAGCACCATCGTGTTAAAAAGGGCTACGGGCCTAAGTAACACAAGTTTGTTAAAAAGGGCTACGGGCCTAAGTAACACAAGTTTGTTAAAAAGGGCTACGGGCCTAAGTAACACCAGTTCGTTAAAAAGGGCTACAGGCCTAAGTAACACAAGTCCCTTGTGCTGGAGGACTCTAAACTTTCGCAGCACCCTCGTGTTAAAAAGAGCTGCGGGCTTAAGTAACACAAGTCTCTTGTGCTGGAGGACTATAAACTTTCGCAGTACCTTGACTAATCGATTACGAATCGTGCAGTCCTTTGTTTTGCCACTGATGGATTACCGCGTGGATTTGTTATTCGGAAAGCTTGATTTGCATTTTGCCGATGCCAGTAAGCACCCCTTGAGACTTGTAAGACTTGATAGATGAATACGGTTCATCCTTTGATTTGATAAGGTTTTGATGTGTTTTGCTTGAAAGAGATCTCGGCTAATGTTCGTATGGTTTTGGCATGTTTTGTTTTGAAAGGACTCGGCTATTATTCATGCAAAACCTTTATTACTAGTACCGTTCACTGAGTATCCAAGCTCACCCTCTCTATATATATATAGGTGATGAGCAGGACGGCGGCGACGCCTAGACGTGTTTTGCAAAGCTTGTTTTGGATTTTTGACATGTCGGCTTGACTTGTTTTATGTCGGCAAATTTGTATTTACGTCGGCGAATCTTGAAGATTATGCTTCTTTGGCTTGTAATTACTGTATTTGCACATGTCAGCTTTAGAAGCCTTTTGATCAAGATTGTAACATGTATTTTGCTTATGTTGTAATCAAGTTGTAAAACCATGTTAAGGATGTATGTCATTTCATTTGATCTATGCACGGCTCTTATCGACTATTTAGATTTCGATATATTGCTTCCGCACTTGTAAGCCCCATATATTATACTCTGATTGTGTGTGATCTTTGTAAGTTGGCCTTCGGTAATCTCGGATTACTGGCCATCACGGCACCATTCTACTAGGGGCGGTTTGGGGTCGTGACAGAATGGTATCAGAGCACAAGTTCCTTAGTATACGTTATTCACACACTCTGAGTCCTAAAGAGCATAGGATTTCCCTTAGAAAGATGCTAGGATTGCATCACAGTGCTTGCTATTTGAACAAGGTGTGCATTGTCTTGACATGTCTATTTGTTACTTGCCTACGTGGTTATTTGCTCATTTGCTTAAAAGTCACACTTTGCATACTCATAGCATCATAAGGAGAGGTAGACCTCCAATTGGCTGAGATCGGCCCGAAGACAGATTGGACAGACTAGAAAGGTTAGTTGAAGGTTTGGCCCGCGAGTTGAGGCAAACCAGACAGCAGTACGCAAGTGCTACTTCGACTCAGGCCGAGCAAACCAACGGCCGAAATGTAGTTCCGCCTCCACCTCCTCCAGTGCCGCAAGTTCCTCCGCAGCCAGCCTTGTATGGGGACGGCACGATCGCCTTGATTAGGGAGTTTAAGAAGATGAAACCGCCGAGATTCTCTGGGGGTGTAGAGCCGATGAAAGCCGAGGCATGGGTTTTGGAAATGGAAAAGTTGTTCGAGATCTTCCCTAGCACTGACACTCAGAAGGTAACATTGGCAGCGTTCACCTTAGATGATGACGCTCGCAGATGGTGGATGATGGTTCGAGAAAGCAATCCAGACTTAACCTGGACTAGATTTTTGGAGTTGTTCTACCACAAACACTTTCCCCTAAGTGTTCGAAACCGCAAGGCTACTGAATTTCAGACTTTGACACAGAGCAACCGAACAGTAGCAGAATATGACCGCGCTTTTACTGAATTGGCGAGGTTTGCACCTCACATGGCCAACGATGAATATATGAAGGCTAGAAAGTTTGAGAGTGGGCTTCGCGGACCGATTCAAGACCGGGTTAACCTGCACAATATGCCAACCTACGCCGAAGTGTTGGACAAAGCCATTCTGGCCGAGGCTAACTTGAACAGATACCAGAGCTCGGGAGAGAACCAGTGAAAGAGACAGAACTATGATAGTTGCCGAGCACAGTTGGGCCCCAAGAAGAAGACGAACATGGGCAGTACTGGTTATCTAAGGCAGGAAGGTAATACTAAACCGACGTGTTCGAATTGTGGGAAGCAACATTTCGGGGTCTGTCGTCGGGCGTCTAGAGCTTGTTATGAATGTGGTGAAATGGGGCATTATGTGAAAGATTGTCCTAAGACAAAGGCTGATAACAGCAAGAAAGGTGAGAATACCTCGGGTTCCGTTCAGAAGGGTAATGTTGGAAAAGGACAGATGAGGCAGGGCAGAGTGTTTGCGCTAGTACTAGGAGACACTCAGAATGCTGAGACAGTGGTGTCAAGTATACTCTCAGTTTGCTCTCAAGATGCTTATGTATTGATTGATTCGGGTTCTACGCATTCGTTTGTATCTGCTAAGTTTGCCGAGAAGATTGATAGGAAACTAGAACCCCTTGATTATGTGCTATCTATGTCTACTCCATCTGGGAGATCCATGATTGTTGCATCCATTTATAGAGCATGTGTTATTGTGATTGAGAATGTTGAATTGTTAGTTGATTTAATGCCATTGGACATAGCTTATTTTGATGTTATACTGGGAATGGATTGGTTAGTAGCGAACCATGCATCTATTAATTGTGTTTTGAAGAGTGTCACACTGAAACCCCCAAACCAAGTCGAGGTTATTTTCCAGGGTAAAGGGGTAGTGCCCCCACCTTATTTGATTTCGTCCGTTAGGGCCTATAAGTTAATTCGGAAAGGGTGTCAAGGTTACTTGTGTAGTATACTGAATGATCAGAATGGAAATGCTAATTTAGCCGACATTCCAGTTGTCAATGAATTCCCCGATGTCTTTCCAAATGATTTGCCTGGTCACTTAGTCGATAGAGAAATAGAGTTTACTGTTGATATCATGTCGGGAACACAGCCGATCTCCAAAACACCCTATAGAATGGCCCCAGCTGAACTTAGGGAATTGAAACTACAATTACAAGAATTGTTGGATAAGGGATTTATTAGGCCGAGCACTTCACCATGGGGAGCGCCCGTTTTATTTGTTAAGAAAAAGGATGGCACACTCCGTCTTTGCATTGATTACAGAGAACTTAATAAGGTCACCATTAAGAACAAGTACCCATTACCTAGGATTGATGATTTGCTTGATCAACTACAAGGAGCACGAGTCTTTTCTAAGATTCACCTTAGGTCGGGTTACCATCAACTTAAAGTTAAAGCCGGAGATGTTGAGAAGACTGCTTTTCGGACAAGATATGGCCACTACGAATTTTTAGTAATGCCTTTTGGAGTGACCAATGCCCTTGCTGCATTTATGGATTTAATGAACAGAGTCTTCAAGCCATACTTAGATGAGTTTGTAGTTGTCTTCATTGATGATATATTGATCTATTCCAAGAGTAAAGCTGAACATGAGAATCATTTGAGACTTGCCTTATAGATTTTGAGAGATCGGAAACTGTATGCTAAGTTTAACAAGTGTGAGTTTTGGCTTTCTACTATCTCATTCTTGGGTCATGTGATTAATGAAGAGGGTATCTCGGTTGATCCTAGTAAAATTGAAGCCGTAATGAATTGGCCGAGGCCGACTAATGTGTCCGAGGTTCGTAGTTTTCTGGGTTTGGTAGGTTATTACAGGAAGTTTGTGAAGGATTTCTCAAGGATTGCAATTCCATTGACGCAATTGACCAAAAAGGGAGCACTGTATGAATGGACTGAAGATTGGGAATCAGCTTTCCAGGAACTGAAGGTGAGGTTAGTTACAGCACCAGTACTTGTACTTCCATCAGGTAATGAAGAGTTTCATATCTATAGTGATGCATCGCATAAGGGTTTGGGTTGTGTATTAATGCAAAAGGGTAGAGTCATAGCATATGCATCTCGTCAGTTGAAGCCACATGAAAAGAACTATCCTACCCATGATTTGGAGTTAGCAGCCGTTGTATTTGCCTTAAAGATTTGGCGTCACTACTTGTATGGAGCTTCTTGTCAGGTTTTTACAGATCATAAGAGTTTAAAGTACCTGTTCACTCAGAAAGAATTGAATTTGAGACAGAGAAGATGGCTTGAGTTGTTGAAAGACTATGACATGTAGATTCAATATCACCCAGGTAAAGCTAACAGCATAGCCAACACTCTGAGTAGAAAGTCAGTTGGAAATTTGGCATGTCTAACCATGATTTCAGTAGAACCAACTATTGTTGAGGAAGTAAAGGCAAGACAAATGGAGGATGAATTCTTCAAAAAGGTAGCCGATGAGATTGTTACAAAGCCAAGATCAGGGTACACTATTGAAAACCAAGTGCTCAAGTTTGGAGGAAGATTGTGTGTGGCCGACGTCCCAAAGTTAAAGAAGAGAATTTTGCAGGAAGCTCATGGTTCCAAGTTTGCTGTTCATCCAGGAAATACCAAAATGTATCAAGATGTGAAACAGACCTTCTGGTGGCCAAATATGAAAAGAGAGATAGCCGAGTTCGTGTCCCAGTGCTTGCATTGTCAACAAGTAAAAGCAGAACATTAGAGACTAACAGGACTTCTTCAACCTTTGCCGATTCCTGAGTGGAAATGGGAACACATCTCCATGGATTTTGTGATTGGGTTACCAAAGACACAGAAGGGTACGGATTCGATTTGGGTTATTGTTGATAGATTGACTAAGTCAGCACACTTTTTGCCTGTTAAGACTACCTTCAGTGCCGATCAACTTGCCCTGTTATATGTGAACGAGATTGTTAGACTTCATGGAGTGCCGATGTCAATTGTGTCAGATTGGGATCCAAAGTTCGTTTCCAGATTTTGGCAGAGTCTACAGAGAACTTTTGGAGCCGAGTTGAGATTTAGTACAGCTTTTCATCCCCAGACGGATGGGCAAACAGAGAGAACAATTCAGACACTTGAAGATATGCTTAGACTTTGTGTATTGGACTTCCAAGGAAGTTGGGGAGCGCATTTGCCCTTAGTAGAATTCGCTTACAACAACAGTTATCAAGCTAGCATTGGTATGGCGCCATATGAGGCTTTGTACGGAAGAAAGTGCAGGTCGCCGATATGTTGGACCGAAGTTGGAGACAAAGCTCTGCTTGGTCCCGAGTTAATTCAAGTAACAACAGAGAAGATTAAACTTATTCAACAGAGGATTAAAACTGCCCAGAGCCGACAAAAGAGTTACGCCGACCAAAGAAGGAATGAGTTAGAATTCGAAGTTGGGGATCATGTATTCCTAAAAGTTTCACCAATGAAAGGAGTTTCCAGATTTGAGAAGAAAGGTAAGCTAGCACCTCGTTATATTGGGCCATTTGAAATTCTTGACAAGGTTAACTCCGTTGCCTACAGCCTTGCTTTGCCACCAGAATTAAGCCAAGTCCATAACGTGTTTCATGTTTCGATGTTAAGGAAGTATATCTGGGATCCACTGCATGTGATTGACTATTCTGGGATTGAAGTTAATAAGAATTTAGGCTATGAAGAGAAGCCGATGTGTATTATCGACAGGCAAGTTAGACAGTTGAGAAACAAGTCGATACCAATGGTAAAGATTGAATGGAAAGAGCATTACGGCAAGGATGCCACATGGGAAATGGAAGAGGAAATGAGAATTCGACATCCAGAATTGTTCTTGGAACAAGGTAACCTAGGTTTGGGGACCAAACATCTTTAAGGGGGGTAGGATGTAACGACCCTCATCTTGACTTAGCCATGCTTACATACATTCATGTATGATCTTGTCTTGTTATGTTTATAAATCTTGTTAATCTTGTTTTGTCTTGCTTTGTTTAAGTGTTGCTTGCTTGATTTTGATTCTTGCTTGGTGTGTAGCCGAGGTCAGTTTAGCCTAGTTCGCCTCTGAACCTTTGTACTTAGAACTATTTTGGAACCACTTGGTTGACCTCCATCTTCACCCCGGCATGCTGGCCGAGATGTTTATCCTTGCACTTAAGCGATTTTGTTCCTGGAATGGTATGACTTAGACCGAGGTGTGGCACATCTAGGCCAAGGTGTGGCACAGCTTAGTCCGGAGTTGTCCTTCCAAGCCAATGTCTTTGTTACCCTACTTGCCGAAGTTTTGTCTTTAGCCGATATCATTGATTGCCGATGTATCTTGCCTTAGCTTGTTGGATACGCTTTGTCAGAGACTTGTCTTATCAATCAATCATCTTTTTTAGTTAAACCAACCCAGTAGCGCCACGTGTCCGAGCTAAAGGCTAAGTCAGCCGACAGATCTAAAACATATCATTTTGCATCATTTTGTTGTAAGTCCTTGTTCTTGAGGAGTGAGAAACTCTAGAAGAGGGAGAAGGAGTTTTAGAGTGAGAAAGTAGAGTTCCGAGCTTGATCTTTGAGGAATGAACCGATAGATTTGAGTTTTGAGGCTAGATTATTGCTCTACTCTGGTTATTCTTATTGATTACCAAGCTGCATTGCATGATTGAATTTGTTTTGCATGCCATGCATTGATTTGAAGTTGGTTTTGAAGAGAAATAATGTTCATGTGTTCTTGAAGAAAAGTCTTGTTTTGATCCAGAAGAGTATGGCAAGAACCATGTTTTTGTGTTTGTTTTCACACGATTTCCTTGTGTGGGTACCCAGGTCCATGTTTTTGAACTCGTAGCATGAAATCTCAGATTTTGGATAAACAAGTTATGATTTAAGCATGCATGTTCTTGATGTTCTTGATGATCTTGTTCTTTGCATTCTTCAAGGGGGAAACCCAGGTTGTCCCCGATTTCGTTTTTGAATGTGGCCATCAGGACCACACCTCGGCAAGGAGGTGTGGGACCTCGGCTAGACCTGGATGGTACCCAGTGTGTTTTCACGAGATGGAAAACAGTGTTTTGACCCCCAGTATGTTTTGCTTTGTTATAGATTTGGGTTCGGTGAGAGTGCCGAGATCATTTGCATGTATGTAAAGCTTGTTTTGAGAATGTGATTTGCCATGTGATTGTAGGACTTTGACCTTTGCTTTGAGCCTACACCCGAGAAGATCTAGGTGAGTGGTGCTTTTAATAAAGCTATGTTATAGTGTTTTGATAACTCTTGATTTGCTTCGTTTTGATGAAAGTATTTGATAAGCATGAATGATTAGCCTTATTTCGATGTATCAAGTATAAGCCTTGTTTTGATGCCATCTTTGGGAAGTCCCTTGTGCTGGAGGACTCTAAACTTTCGCAGCACTAAGTATAAAAGTCCCTTGTGCTGGAGGACTCTAAACTTTCGCAGCACCATCGTGTTAAAAAGGGCTACGGGCCTAAGTAACACAAGTTTGTTAAAAAGGGCTACGGGCCTAAGTAACACCAGTTCGTTAAAAAGGGCTACAGGCCTAAGTAACACAAGTCCCTTGTGCTGGAGGACTCTAAACTTTCGCAGCACCCTCGTGTTAAAAAGAGCTGCGGGCTTAAGTAACATAAGTCCCTTGTGCTGGAGGACTATAAACTTTCGCAGTACCTTGACTAATCGATTACGGATCGTGCAGTCCTTTGTTTTGCCACTGACGGATTACCGCGTGGATTTGTTATTCGGAAAGCTTGATTTGCATTTTGCCGATGCCAATAAGCACCCCTTGAGACTTGTAAGATTTGATAGATGAATACGGTTCATCCTTTGATTTGATAAGGTTTTGATGTGTTTTGCTTGAAAGGGATCTCGGCTAATGTTCGTATGGTTTTGGCATGTTTTGTTTTGAAAGGACTCAGCTATTATTCATGCAAAACCTTTATTACTAGTACCATTCACTGAGTATCCAAGCTCACCCTCTCTATATATATGTAGGTGATGAGCAGGACGGCGGCGACGCCTAGACGTGTTTTGCAAAGCTTGTTTTGGATTTTTGACATGTCGGCTTGACTTGTTTTATGTCGGCAAATTTGTATTTACGTCGGCGAATCTTGAAGATTATGCTTCTTTGGCTTGTAATTACTGTATTTGCACATGTCGGCTTTAGAAGCCTTTTGATCAAGATTGTAACATGTATTTTGCTTATGTTGTAATCAAGTTGTAAAACCATGTTAAGGATGTATGTCATTTCATTTGATCTATGCACGGCTCTTATGGACTATTTAGATTTCGATATATTGCTTCCGCACTTGTAAGCCCCATATATTATACTCTGATTGTGTGGGATCTTTGTAAGTTGGCCTTCGGTAATCTCGGATTACTGGCCATCACGGCACCATTCTACTAGGGGCGGTTTGGGGTCGTGACACCTAAGTACAGGCCGGTCATGTCCAAACTTTTGGGGGCAGGTTTGGGTCGTGACATTTTTTGTGTCATTGTTGCCATATATAACATTTTTGTTTCACCAAGGAGATGAAAAGTTACCCAACCCAACTTTTCATCTCCTTGGTGATTTCTTATATATAATAACATGATAAATTTCATATATAGTGTTTTCTTTATATATATATATATAGACAGAGATGTAGATATAGATACAGATACAAATATTAAAAAAACTCACAAGAAAACAATATACAAGTATAGTAAGAGTCAGCCACTCTTTGTGGCATTTTATCAAGCACCTAAGAGGCATAAATAATATATACCAGTGCAAGATATCAGAGAAACTATGACCCTATATAATTTTAGCACCTATGTAGACAATTTCAATAATCCAAATAATACACTACTATTCAAAAACATTGTACAATACAAAACCAGAATGAAAATTGAAGAAAATCCTTCAAGAAGATAAAAAACTCATTTCAACTTCATACTAAAATCACAAAAATGGTTAATATACCTCTCACTAAATTAAAACCAAATCATCCAAAAGACAAAAATTCACATTTCTCATTTACTTTCCTACAATTTCTTAGCAAGCAAACATATCTCATAATAACAAAGCACTGAGTGTTTCTTATTCTTTTCTCTTTTTTTTTGGTTCAATTTTCCAAAAAACAAAATATTTAACCCAAAGAGAAATAAGTACACAAAACATCAAACTACCTAATAAACTTCAATGACGAAGAACAAATCAACTCTCTACAGCTTAGATCCAGTAAATCCACCAACTCATCTAATCGGAGACATAAACTTGCCAAATCAAATGCAAAAACCTGAAACGAATTCCAAGTGTTTTCTAGGGTTTTTTTGTCTGCTCAATTTGTGATTTTACTTGGAAGAAATACAACCCAAGAGAGGGGGTCGTGCAAGAGATGAAAACTAAATGGAAAAATCGCAGCAAATTTAGAGCGCCAATTTTTTCAGGGTTTCTATAGCATTTTTTCTTTGCTATAACCTATAGAGTAAATTTCCATGTTAGGCAACCTTTAATATTGTTTTTCAATTGCTATTAAAACATAAAAAATTGTTATAAAAAATTAAATGTTATTATTCAAAAATCTTTTACAACATTTTATTAAAAAATGCTATGTTTACCTTTTATTTTATAACATTTATATAAAAAAAAATGCTATAAACAAATGTTACTAATTATACTTTTTATCTTGAAAATTGTAATAAAATTGTATAACATCAATGGTGATTTAATTTTGTAATTATTTGTGATTATTGTGAAAATTAACCAAAATAATCAACAGAGTGTACAAAATTAACGGTTGACAATTAATACCGGTTGTTCAAGGTGAGCCTTGATTTTTTGAGAATTCTTACGTAAATTTGTGTCTCGAAACCCTAAGATGGCACAAGATTTATTTGAACCATTTTCGATATTCGATTTTGGAATAAGGGTGAATATGAAGGTGGCACACATGGAGGTCACGTACCCCTAGTGAACCATTCGCTTGGGGCAGACCATGGATGTCACTGCTTGGGTATGTAACTCTGAACATGGGCGTCCCTAGTAGTTACAGTTAGTAACACTTGAATAGTTAACTGTGGCCATGGCTTAGTGGTTGGTAAGTTAAATCTCTTTGGAAACACTTAGATTGTCACCTAAATTATTAAAATTGTTGGAATTATTGTAATGGTTGTAATTTATATTTGGATAAACACTTTGCACCCCTGCACTTTACGTCAAATCCCACTTTGGCCCCTACACATCAAATTGTGACACTTAACCCCCTGCACTTTTGGTCAAGTGTCACTTTGGCCCTTTTGTTAGCCTCATTGTTAACAGAGGTTAGTCACATGAAAAACATATGAGGATAAATTACACTTGGCACCCCTACACTTTACATAAAATCCCACTTTAGTCCCTACACATCAAAATTGTGACACTTAGCTCCCTAAAGGATAATTTCTATTAGACTCACTATTAACAGAAGGGCCAATGTGACACTTGACCAAAAGTGCAGGGGGTTAAGTGTCACAATTTGATGTGTAGGGACTAAAGTGAGATTTTGTGTAAAGTACAGGGGTGCAAAGTGTAATTTACCCTTTATATTTGCAATTATATTGTTATATCGTGTTTATAATCTCGTTATTTTCTCTTAAAAATAGAGGTAGGTTTGTTGTCTTTTCTTACTGTGTTATGAAACTCATGGAATGTGTTTTGTTGCCCTAACGCTTTATGCCAGATTTTAACGATGAAGGAATTGAAGCTGAAAACAGAGTTGACACTAACGTAGAGCCTTGGTTGACTTGAAGCCATGACTAGAGCGGAATAAATTTTATTATATTATGTATTAGCTATTAAGGATTTTATAATTTTGCTTAATGTTGTATTTGGACATTTTAAGTTTTTATTAGGTATTGTTTGAACTTTTGGTTGTATGAGAGTTAAAATTTCCAATTAAAATGTTAAGCTTTTAATTTAGTAAGTTACTTAGTTTATTTAATTTCTCTTGATGTTCCAAAATTTTTGGGGCCCCACACGTTGTGTTGTGGAACATCATTATTGGGGTGGTTTTTGCTAATGGGTGTCATGCCGAAGCACTTGAATCGTTTCAAGAGATAAAATTAGGGTATGGGTTTATGCCAAATGTTCTTGGAATGCAATCATTACTAGTTTTGCTTATAGACACAACAATTGAGAAGCATTGGATATATTTAGGTTAATGATTGATGCAGGCATAAAACCAAACCCGGTCACACTTTCAAGTATGATACTAGTGTTGGTTGAATTAAATTGTTTCCTTGCCGAGAAATAACTACATTTATTTTAGTATAAGAATAGGAATGGAATTTGATATATTTGTCCCCAACTTATTGATTGATATGTATGCAAAATCAGGGCACTGGCGGAGGGAGGAGGAGGGCTAGATGTTGCCATTGGCCATGGCCAGCAAAGCTGTAGAATGCAAAAAGGAGAGAGGCTTTAGGCCTTAGAAATAGAGGGGAGTGAAAGGGAAATGGAGGAGCTACAAAGAAGTTTGTGGAAGTTGATAGCAGAGGAGGGAGAATGGTGAGTTTGGATAGGAGATGGTGAGTTTGCATCTATGTTTTGAAATTTGGGGTCAAAATGTAATTTTTTTTTAAAAATTTCCCGTTTAAAAATGACAGTAGGGGGTAAATTGATACGATTTCAAAAACTTCAGGGGTAAAATTGAAATTATTCGAAATCTGGGGATGTAATTGATCATCGAGACTAAGCATAGGGATAAAAATGAAATTTTCTCTTCCTTAAAAGGCAATTTTTTAGTGACCCTCTTTTTGTGGATAAGGGATTTTTGTGATTCTATGGACTTCTTGAGAAATTTTGCATCCTTATGGATACTAGGTAGTTCTCTTTTGATTTTATTTTTGTATATACATATAGTGTGCCAAAAAAAAAATGCATTATAGAATTAAAAAAAAGAAAAAAGAAAAATGCATTATAGAAAAAGAAAAATTAGTTAAAAGTAACATTACATGCATTATAAAAAAATGCTAGCAGATGAAACTTATGAGTAGTGTTGTGAAAAATATAACTCAACTCGTTAAAATCACTCAATTTGCTTTATTAACTACAGTTTGAAAGAAGAGTAATGTTAGGAGTATTAAAACTTCTACAAAGATTTTACTAAATGTCTTATATGAATGTGAGTCCCACAAAATTATGGAATTCACAGTTATATAAGACATTTGATAAAATAGAAAATTTAAAATCTCTAACATTTTTCTTAAAAGAATTAATGAAATGAGTTAAACGAATTGTATTATGTTCGAAGACGGTCAATTTGATTTGGATTTAAAATTTTAAAATTGCATTTGTAACCAACATGACTCATGGTAATTAATTTATTGACTTCTCCCTCTTTTACCTCTCATGCAATGTCAAAGAAAACCTACTCTGAAGTGATATTTGATAAAGTTGAAAATTGAAAATTGAAAATTAAGTATTGAAAACTGAATGTTGAAATTTTTTAAGTTAAAAAGTTGTTTGATAAAAATTTAAGTGCTGAACTAAAAAAAAAAAAATTGTTTATATGTATAAAATCAAATTTAAAATTTATTATTTTCAAATTGAATATTTTAATTTTTATATTATGATGGTGGTGGTGGCGGTTGTGGCATAGTGGTGGTGGTAGCGGTGGTAGTGGTGGTGTTTATGGCAACAATGATAACGATGATAAAGGTGGTGGTAGTAGTGGTGGCATGATGGTGGTGGTGGTGGTATGGATAGCGGCAGCGATGGCAATAGTGATGGTGATGGTTGTAGTTGTGATGGTAGTGGTAGCGGTAGCGATGGTGGTAGTGGTGATGGCGGTAGTGTCATAATGGTGGATTGGTGGTGGTAGCGATAGCAATACTGGTAGTGGTGGTGGTGGTGGTGGTGGTAGTAACAGTAGTGATGGCGGTGGTGGCGTCAACGATAGTAGTGGCGGTGATGGTGGTGAGTTTATAATAGTATACATCAATACTTATGTTTAATATTTATAAATTCAGTCAGAATTAAGTAAATTTCATATAATTTAAAATTTTATTAAGTTGTAGCCTACATTTTAAGATACACTTAAATTTTCAAGTCATATCAATTATTATTAAATAGACGTAATTAATTATCACTTAACACATTCAATTTTAAGTGTCGGATAAATTTGAACAGTTAGATATGTAATAAAAGAAATTAAAAAAAAAAGTAACAATAAATTATCATAGGGAAATTTATTGGAAAGTCCTATTTTGGGAACTTTTGTACCTTTTGGTCCCATGTTTTAAATGGTTGATTGAGGAGTCCTTATTAGATGTAGTGTATGACCAGTAAGTCCTTTTTCAAACATGGATGGGTATTGGTTAGAGAGATATACCATCACTAGTTAATTGGGGAAGTTTGGTTTTTTTTTTTTAGAATGTGTGATAGGTATGGTGTGATATTCCAATGTGACAGATATTAATGTGACACTCTAACGATGGGATACTCTAAAAAAATTAAAAACTCTTTAGTGTACTTTTCCCAAATGTGACAATAGTATGATGTGACACTCTAAAATTTTTACTCATCCTTAGTGTAGTTTTTCCAAATGTGACAACGTTGTAGGTATGATGTGATACTCCAAAAAAAATAAAAACTCCTTAGTATACTTTTTTTAAATGTGACAACGTGGCAGGTATGTTGTGTCACTCTAAAAAAATTAAAAACTCCTTAGTGTACTTTTTCTAAACGTGACATGTGACATTCCAACGTGGTAGACCCAACTTGATTGAATTGCTGCGTGTCTTCACATCACGCGCCAAAAAACGATTAATAAGGAATTCACGTCCCACACTGCGCGTGTTAAAAACAACTAAACATTAAAAAGCTATTAGTGCGCTTTTCGAACAACGTGAAACACAAACACCCCACCACCTTTGTTATGACTCGAACCTGCCCATATGAATTAGAGTCATAACCTACCAGTAATCATAGGATTACTTATGGCCTCAGTCAGAAATCAAATCATATTTAATAATAGGGGCCAAATTGCGGAAGCAGAATTTGCAAAGACTGTCCAATGAGCTGTGCATACAAGGCTTAACCAAAAACTTTTCTCATATATGTAATAACTCACACTATATAAACATCCATAGCATGTATTACATAAGTCCAGGATTATACAAAAGTCAGTATTAACAAAAACCAAGGTTATACACAAATTTGATCACACATACCACAAAAGAACAAAAAGGAAAAGCAAAACCAAAGTGAGGCCTTTTGCGTGAGCGACCTTGGTTGGTCTTCAAAACTTGGTTTCTCATAGCTCGCTGGGGCTGGGGCTAGGGCTGGACATGCTGCTACTCACTTACATACATATAAATAAAGAGTGAGCCAACGCCAGTGAATAATACCAAAGTAAAGGAGTTCATGAATGAGATTCATTTAGACCCATGATCATGTTCACATTCGCCTTCGTATTCAAGACGACCTTAGGTCCAATCAATTCATATTCACATTTGTGTGTACTTTTAGACCCGTGATGTTCACATTCACCTTCGTATTCAAACAATCTTAGGTCCAATCAATTGCTTATTCAGAACGGCCTTTGGCCCATTTAACAGTTATACAAAGCGGCATTAGGCCCAATTTATATCCTCTTCAAATAAACCGAACGACCTTGGGCTCATTTTATATTCGTACATTAATCACTTCACATATCTCATTGTGAATCAAGCGGATAGAATTCCCATTCATAGCATCAATTCAAAAGTTTAGAAACTTACCACATAGGTAACATTTAGAAAATAATGCATACACAAAAATATCTTTACTAAGATATTACTCACAGTGTTCTGTCAATGGATTTACCCTTGTGTTTGATCCTTCACATTTCATAACACATTAGGTCACAAGCAGTTCAATCCGTTCTTAACTTGTTTATTTCTCTTAGGCCTCTTTCTTATTTCTTTAATTAATTTACAATGCGCAATGCATGCCTAAGAGTGCTTAGAAATGAATGAGAATAGAAAACGGAACACAAAA
Source organism: Camellia granthamiana (assembly GCA_036172215.1). Lineage (NCBI taxonomy): Eukaryota > Viridiplantae > Streptophyta > Magnoliopsida > Ericales > Theaceae > Camellia > Camellia granthamiana. The sequence continues at coordinate 14,679,055 of CM069909.1, read as the reverse complement.
CAGTTTTTCAAAAGTTTCTGAAACAGGGCACTCCGCTCGAGCGCAGCTTTGGTCACTCGAGCGGTCTATAAAACTTTGTAAAAGTACTAGTTGGATGATTTTTACACTCAAACAAGACTTCTGTCGCTTAAGCGATGAGCCATGTAAAACAGGGTTCGCTCGAGCGCAAGGTTTGCCACTCGAGCTACCATGCAAATCTCAGTAAAACTTGTGGGAGCTTGATTTTTACACTTGAGCAACACTTTCCTCACTCGAGTGGACATGTCGAATTCTGGAATTTCCAGAATTGTGTTTGAAGCTCAAACTTGATGTTCAAAGGTCCAAAGCTCATGTTTTTGGTACAAAAACATGAAAAGACATTATATAGCATGAGAACATAGGTAATTTGAGACCAATTGTCCAAAACCATGATCCAATTCCCAAATCATTTCATATTCTTCTTGACAACTTCAAAACACATGCAACCAAGCTTCATAACTACATGGATTATGCATGCATGTGTAATATAAACTCTAATGCCATTTCAAATGGTAGAAATGATGGTTAAAATCATGTAGCTCAACAAAATTATGCATGCATGAGTAATTTGGCACCAAATTCTTCATATTAAGTTTGTATTCTACATTAATTTACCAATTCTTCTTTGAATACATATATGCATGAACTTAAACTCATGAATTAGAGTTCAAACACTCACTTGGAGCCTTCAATTCTTCTAATTCTAGCAAATCCTTGAGCCTAGCTTCCCAATTCTTCGATCTTGAAGTCAATTCTCCAAGAATTTGGTCCCTCTCTCTCTAAATCAAGTGTTTCCCCTCTCTAAAGTGTATAAGCTCAGCCAAGAGGTGAGAAATGAGCTCAAAGATATGAGCTAAGCCCCATAATTACCACATATATAGGTCTCACTAATCATATTGACTAATTAAGGCTTAGGCCTAATCAAATGAACTTAATTAAATTAAATTATTTTGATTTGAATCAATTTTTAATTAAATTTTACCATAGACTCTAAAAATTACGCTAATCGCAATGGGACAGTCAATTTCACTTTTTGTCGCCTCTATAGCCTTCATTTTAAATTTTACAACAGAAAATCGAACAGATTTTCCTACGGTGAATAGATAGAAATTAAAAAACACATATAATCGTATAATTAGTACTCAAAATCATATAAAGCATATAATTATAAGCATAATTAAGATTAATTAGCATAATATAGAGTAGGTTTGTCACAACCTTCCTACGTGGCAGGTATGTTGTGATATTCTAAAAAAATTAAAAACTCCTTAGTGTATTTTTCTAATCGTGACATGTGACACTCCAACGTGGCAGACTCAATTTGATTGAATTACTGCGTGTCTTCATGTCACGCGCCAAAAAATAATTAGTAAGGAATTCACGTCCCACACTGCGCGTGTTAAAAATAACCAAACTTTAAAAAGCTACTATTGGCTTTTTTGGCTTTCGAGGGTTATATTTTGTAAATGCGAGCATGCCAGCAAGGATCAATCACTCCTTATAGAAATTTTAATTGCCAACCAATTATCAAACGATTGTGTTTTAGTTCTTTCAGCCTCAATGAAAAGGACTTTTACTGGTGGCTTGACTTAGGAGAAATTAAGCAAAATAACAGTTAAATAAAGAGCAACTGAAGTATTTCATTATAATGAAAACTTACAATGATCCAAACTCAGCCTCGTAGAGGTTTACAGCAACAATCTACTTGAAAACTACTCCTATGAATGAAGTGCAGTGCAGGAATGTATAGAATAGGAATTTAAAGTGCAAGAAATATAAAGACTGGAAATGTAAAACTGGAAAAGAAAATACGAAGTAAATGACTGGTTTGTTGGATCTGAGTCTGGGGGTTTTTTCTGGGGGCTTCCCTGCTATTTATATTTGTTAAGGATGACCTTCGAACTGCACTTCAAACCGTCGAACTGCTCCTCCATGATCGTTGATCATGTTGCCTTATAAGTAGTTCCACTACGCCATCACTTGCAGTTAGGCTTCCCTCCTATATTTGAATTTGAATGTGAGTAACCGTTGAAGCCATGTCACCTTGCATCTCTTTACTGATCCAATGCTACTCAGATCACATGAGAACCAATATTAACTGCCACGTGTACAATTAGGATCGAAGACTTGAATAGTCTTCCTATATTACCCTTATTCTGCCACGTGTTGAATTGTAACTGGTTTTTACAATATATGTAGCCAACATTACCCCCCGCACTAATATACCCAATACTTGGTGATATTAGTGGATCAAAGCCTTTTTCCCGCACTTTTAGAACGTGCATGGAGTCTATATTCTGGAAACACAACCGTCATTTATTGATGATGATTTGCATTAACTCTCTTTCAATCTTTTGAACATCCCAATACCTTAGCATTCGAACAGACTATGGCCAAATCAACTTTCTTCTCTATTGATCAGGCACATGAAGAGCCATTGAATAATGTTGCTTCCCCTCGAAAGAACTTCCATGCATTCATTAGCCACCTTTACCCACCTTTCTATATTCAGGTCATGGATGCCTTTGCAAATTACCAACTTTTGGATTACGAACACATTGCCCTTAATCCTTCGATTCAGAAAGTTACAGACATGGACACGGGAAATTCTTCTTCTGATTCACCCTTGGATTGTGAACAAACTACCCTTAGTCCTTTGATTCAGAAGGTTGCAAATATGGACATAGAAGGCCCCTCTTCACAATCCTCTGCATGGGATAAGGCTGTGGCTTCAAATTCCTCTGGGGCTTCAGGCTGGTCAAGCTGGTCAGAACCTGAGGTCTGGAAATTAAGGAAGCGAATTAACGATCACTTTGTCGAATTCACCGACCCGTTAGACTTTCCTTCTTATGCGTGAAGCTCGGTGGTTTATCCTTACATGCCTATTAACCGTCGACGCAGTTTAGAGGACAGTCTACTCGTGGCATGGTACACATCATCCATGCCTACAAAAATGGTACGATCTGTTCCCCGTCCAGAAGAGGCACAGGGGTATAACCCCTCATTTTTAGCCAAGAAGGCGAAGTCTCATCCTTCTAACTGGCTTGATTGCGTCAATGTTCCTCGATTTCCTCCTTCCTTTGAAATGGGGGCCTTTATACCTCCTCCCCCGAAAAAACTTTTCTGGATAGAAAAGTTGAAGCTTACCCTTTCTGCAGAGAAAGTTTTCCCTCCTTACGAACCTCCACCTTCTTCTATTCCAGCTTACCGAAAGCAAGCCCAACTCCTGCTTGCAGCCTTTTCTCACCTACCCTTCAATGTTCTTGAGGACGATGTTCCCCTCAAGAACCTTCGATGGGCTTGTGATATTCTGATTCGGAGCCATGTCCTCAACTCCATCGCTCAAGCAAAACTTCACATGTTCTTGGACCAACTTCCATCGCTTCTCCATTGGCACCATACTTCTTTGGCCACCACTCAATCTTTGGACCAACTCTCGTCCTTCGAGTTCATGCCCAGTACGAAGCAGAGAACTTTATTGAAGAATTCGATGATTTCAAGAACAAAGCTTCTACTTACTGGAATGACTTGGATATAGATGAATTGGAACAAGAATTGAAGGAAACAGCGTTCGAAATAAAGGCTGAAAAGCTCTATTACGAAGTGAGAACACATCAACTCATGCAACCAATGTTAGAAGAAATAGAGGATAGAATAAAGAAAGAACAGAAATTCATTGATCATAGTTAGACTAAGTTTCATGATCTTGTCATTTATTCCATTCCCTATTTTTATGAGCTTGAGTTTGTACCCAAAGAAGGTCATTCAATGTAGTTACTTTTGCTTTAATACAACTAAGACTGTTTTGGCATTATTTGATTTTGCCTCCATTCAAGAAGCAATTTTAGAACTTCTTTCTGAACCAACTCATCCTTCGAAACTGGACACAATTGTTAAAACACTAAAATCAACACGAATTTTTTCAACTTTTGGAATAAAATTGACAATTTTGCTGATTTTCATTTTAGAAACAGTGCTTCAAATTTAACAATCTTATCCTTCGAATATAGATCCAATCAATTCCAATAAGGATGCTGAGATGAATTTTCCAATTTATGGACTATGGTCATCAACTTTTGTTAATTTTTGTTTAGAATTGGTGCTTCGAATTTAACAATCTTTCCCCTTAAAGCATGTTCTAATCATAACCAAAGTGTAGTCATGATTAGTACTGACTATTTTTGCTTCGAACAACAGTCCATACTTATAACAATGTGGAAACTGCTCTTGGGGTACACTGTTTTAACCCGAAAAGACAATTCTCTGTGTATATATAGACCAACTATTGGTTTTGATGTTGCGAACACCTATTTACATCCTTAAGGGGCCTCAAGCTTTGCCTCGAAGGATATGACTTTCATTAAGAAACCTACTACAGGTCTTTGATCTCTTCGGAGTAAACCAATCCTTGAGTATTCTTACATTTTTAAGTATGGAATGCACTTCAAAGCCGACTTCTGTATTTCGAAGCCGTTGTTATTTGATTTTTGGCGCCAAAATCTGGTTTCGAAGCCAAATATTTTACTTCGAAGCTGGTCATCAACATCCGGAATGTGCTTTTCCCTCCAAAAACTATCAATATTGGAGGAAACTCTTCGTATTCGTACTTTTAGTACTTAACGACTTACGGGATATATTTTCCGGACATAAAAGGCCTTTTAAAACCCTCTTGTTTCACGTTCTGGAATCACTTGCACTCTTGACACACAAACCCTTCTACCTCTGCCGATCTTCCACTTCTCTCTACTCCCTTTCTCAGCTTCACCTTCTGAAAAAGCGTACCGTCAATGGCTTCTTCTTCATTGAATGTGCCAGTCGTAGAGCGTGCGAGCCCATCTATAGCTCTGAAGAGGATCATTGATGCGGAATGTGAGAAGTATAAAGCTGGGGAGAAAAGTGTTATTGATGGACGCATCTTCGTCCCTCGTCGCCATGTGCAGCAAGACTACGTGGTTGGGGCCATATTCAAGGAGATCCTTTCTGAGCTCCCAGCCCTATATCCTCGTCTGGAAAACCAATGTCACGCCCCAAACCCGCCCCTAAAAGTTTGGGCATGACCCATTCGAAAATGGACACTAAACCTGTCATACATATCATACGGGGCCTGAACGGAAGCATTCAATAATATAAAATACATAGAAAAACATCCATTGAGCTATTACTAACATGCCAGGATCACAACATTACACTAAATAAATAATATACAAAAAAATGTGCACACATACATCTTGACTTAGCTCCACAATTAGGCGTATAATGAAAATATTAATAAAAGACAACCACAGCATAAACCAATAACCCATCAACACTTATAAAATGCATGGGCTTCAATTAGTGCCTGGACACACCGAAGTTGACAAAAGTGAGACAAGCCTTAAGGGTTAGGACTGGACTCCCGGTTGATTACCTACAGAAACAGACAAAATACAGAATGAGCGAAACTCAGTAAATAATAGTACATAAATAATGTAATATTTAACCTGAATAATCAAACATATAACTGCAGATACATATGATTAACTACATTCCGTGATTAATTCCAAAACAGCCATGGGTCCAATTTCCATAACAGAATGGCTTTAAGCCCAGTATATACAGAACAGCCATAGGCCTACAGATGCAGAACGACCATAGGTCTAGAAATATCAGAACGGCCATCGGCCCAGACATAACAGAAATAACAGAAATGGTAGGAATAACAGAAATAACAGGAATAACAGAAATAGCAGAAATAACAGACATAATAGAAATAACCGAAATAACAGAAATAACAGAAATAGCAAAAATAACAGAACGGCCATCGGCCCAGAAATAACAAGAATAACAGAACGCATAAGCGTGGGGTAACAGAACGCATAAGCGTAGTAACAGAACGCATAAGCGTGGGGTAACAGAACGCATAAGCGTAGTAATAGAACGCATAAGCGTGGGGTAACAGAACGCATAAGCGTGGTAACAGAACGCATAAGCGTGGGGTAACAGAATGCATAAGCGTGGTAACAGAACGCATAAGCGTGGTAACAGAAATAACAGATGTATGGACTCAAGAGGTGGCTCGTACGGATTCTAGAGGTGGCTCCCACCAAAGTGTAGCACTTAGTTCCGTACAGCACTTTGCTCCATACCAGAAATCAATAAGTTTTTAAAACAACAGTGTATAACATGTCATATCATAAGCAGAACAATTACAGAACATGATACGTAAACAGAATGAACATCCAGAAGAGAATAACCCCAAATTCATATAAATAACGTCACACAATAGGATACATAAATTATCTCATGATTCTTTTCAAATGGCCATAATCATCTCATGTAAATCAGAATATTACTAATAGGAACGGAATAACTTACCCCACATCCGTCTTGAGTTATCATTAACAAAGCATAAGGGTTCGGAATGTACAAGCATCATTGTTCTTCTCGTTCGCTATAATTCAATAAGGGTAATTTACAGATAACAGTACGTTAATAATGTTCATTATCAGTAGCCAAAACATATAACTATAACACTATCCATAGTTCTAACCAGCTGCCCAATCATGTTAATCCATTTTAGACAGATATCTATGTCGTAAGTCATGCACTGAAGTCCCCAAGAGGATATTCGGAATATCATGTTCCCATTCAAAATATTATACTCCGGTAAACGGAGTTTACATTCATAATGTCCTTCTATTACCAATTTCATAGCATCAATAGTTTACATATCGTTTCTGTGCAGAATCATGGGTACTTTACAGGTTGTAACACATTATCGATACATTACCGTTAACCATTGAACACACCCGAAACGTAAAGTAGTTTCAGAGTCAAACTGAGGTATGTCAAATCCTTCACTGCTTACATAAGCCTCAATCCACACATACGTTAGCATAATTGCCACCAAAGAACAGAATATTAATAACAATGATTATTAACGGTAAATAATGTACAATTATAGTACTATTACTCACAGTGTTCCGGTGCGTGGTCCGCCCTTGTAGCCAATCCTACACAAGTCACGTAATTCAAACATAATCCTTCATGGTAGTTCATTAACACCATTTGCAATTCAACATAATTCAAAATAAACCCTTGAATCTCATTTTAACTTTCCAAAACCGAGTTCATATCATTCATATCCTTAATAGATTATTTCCCTAATTTTTCTTTTACATGATAGCATGAATTCCGACATTTATAACAAAGTTCATTCGCAAATTTTAAACATAATTTCCAAACATTTCCAAATTCCAATTAAACTTGAACACATCTAATTCAATATCTCAATTTCATTACTCTACTTTCAATTTGGGTCAATTCATTGGTTATCATCATTAATCATCCTAGGGTTTCAAGGAAAATGAGGATTTTTAACAAAAAAATCAAACTTCTTAAATCATCACTTTTAATTCCAATTTTCCCAATGATTCTACATCTAGGATTCCCAATCCATCACTTTAACCCATCAATTTAACTCCCAACATCACAAACCCCTAAACCCCCAATTCTCATACTAGACATTACATGCTCAAAAATGGAAATTTGTACATTTATACCATGAAAATACCACAAATCTATCTATTGATATAGGTATTGAAGAGAACTAGAACCCCTACCTCAAAAATCAAGCAAGGAGCAAAGCTTTGAGATGAATCCTCCAAAATCCCGAAATTCCAATCGGTTGAAAATGTTCACCTTCTTGCCTTCTTCATTTCTTGGTGGAAGATCTTGCTCAAACTTAAGGGAAATGGAAGTATTGGAGATCAAGGACCTAGGGTTTTTCGGCCCTAAGACAAAGGAAAGAAGAGGGAAAAAGAAAATGGCAGAAATGATCTAAAAATCCCGATTTTAAGCTGCTGTACCCGCTATTCCCGCTCGAGCGGACCTGCACCCAGCACAGATTTTGAAACTTCGAACAGGTATAACTTTCCCATCCGGATTCCGTTTTAGGTCGTTCTTGTGTCCAAATTGAAGCCCCGGAAATAAGCTTTCCAACGGTTCTAACCTCACATCCAAATTCAAAGTGTGGAAAAAGAAAAGGGCAAAAGAGTGGCGGCTGATCGTAGACGAATCATTCAAATTAAAGCTTTTGGTTCCATCATTCTTTACCTTCATTTTACCACCTCAACCTATACTCCAAAATAACATAAGAAGGTTCTAAGTACACTAATAAAATGTCCAAAAATGAACCCACCTGCCTTAGAAATACAACTCAACCTGGAGACCTGCTCGAGCGCCCAACCTTGCGCGAAGACCAACAAAGACGTCCGCTCGAGCGTCAACTCCACCGCTCGAGCGGAAAATCACAACTCCCAAAATCTCAGGCCGTCTACAAAATTTGCTAGGAACCTCGAAAGTACGCTCGAGCGCCAACTACTCCACTCGAGCGGAGGGAAAAATTTTCAGATTGTTTGGTAAAGGTCACCAACTCCAGTTTCAAAGGCATAACTCGACGGATAGTTCTTCAATTCCAATAGCAAACATATTAACCCCTAATTAAATAAGGATAACCTTCTATACGCACTTTGGGGTCATTACAACCAATGTCTTCTTTACGAAGGTGGTCTTGACTGGAGGAACTGGAGGATGAACCGCTCCCGCCAATGCTGGCCTACAATGAGACCGGAGTGGAAAGAATGGTACGACCAGGTTGTCCCTGCTAGAACTCTGGACCTTCAAGAGCTTTGCCTTCTCGATGCTCTCCAACTATCTGGGGTAACTATCTCAGAGGACCCTTTTCTAATTCCTGCTGCTTTGTGTTTCTGGAATCCTATCTTTAATTTCTTTCAATTTAGATGTGGGATGATGGCCCTTACTGTTCTTGACATTTGCCATCTACTAGGATTATCCCCCATTGGTACCCCCATTGGACCAGATTACCCTGACCTTGCAGTTCGTTTCTCCCTCCCCTCTCTTAACTCATCCTATAGTGATTTCGCCAAGGCTGAGAATAAAAGAGAGGGCCTTGTGACTGATAGGGAATTCTTTTCTTTCTTATTGTATTGGCTTTGCAAATTCCTCTTCTGCACCTCCTCTCCGAGAATCATGCCTGAATTTGCCCTTCTTGCCAAAGCCCTTGTCTTACAGAAAAAGGTGGCCTTAGCCCCACATGTTCTAGGCCATGTGTATAGGGTCTGCTCCCTTTTCTATGAGAAACCCTTAGATGCTAATCAAGGGGGGCCATTCTGGATCCTTCAACTTTGACTTTTTGCCTATTTCACTGAGTGACAATCCAAATGTCTTAAATTTTCTGGGCTACACTCTCTTACTCATGGCATAAGGCTGGCCAATGCTTCACTTTATCCCTCTACTTTTGCTTTTTACTTCTCTTTCTTCCACCAACTTCCAGCTTCCCTTCCTACTTACCGTTTCCGTCCCTTCGAACCCACCATTGGTCCGTCTTGGTTAAGGAATTTCCTAAGTGACAGGCTATGTGCCTCACCTGTTCACAAAGATATATGGGCTTCCATTCTAATCCCCAGAGAGTTATTTATCAGGACCTTGAACCCCAGAGCCTACAAATGCATCGTTGAGCCCTACTGTCCTGCCCAATTTGCTAGACAATTTGGCTTCACACAAGGGTTCCCAATACCTCTCTGCAGCAACACCAATCTCAGTCTTACTAGGAAGGATCTGAAAGTTCGGAGGTCCAGGCTAGAAGAGGCAACTTCCAAATTCATCGATGACTTTGTCAATTTCGAGTATACCCCTTTCCTTCCTCAAGGTACCCTACTGAAGAGATACCAGAACTGGTGGGTGACCAACATGGAAGTCTACTTGGCCATTTCACCTCAAAACCTACTAAAGGTGCTAGATGTGCCCAAACCCAAAGGAGCTGAAATTGTTACTTCTGCTACTGTTCCAGTAGCAGTGCATGCTACAACCCAATTTGCTCCTGCTGCCTCAACTCCCCCAAGAGTTACTCGGGCTGCCTCTAAGAAAGGTATATACCTTTGTTTCTTTTCCTTTGGTCTTCTCTATAATGCTTGCAATCTTATTCTTAGTTCTTCTTTTGTGAAGGTGGCCAACAACAAAAGAAAAGGAGACTCCTTGAGCCTGAAAAGGAAACACCTGATATTCAAGCAGAAGAAGAATAAGAAGAAGATCAAGAGCAGGATTCGCCCTTGAAAAGAAGGAGAAGAGTGATTGACTTGGTTCAAGATGAGACAGCTGCTAGAGAGGTAGAAGAGGAGCTCATTTCTAGGGAATCCGAATCTCAGACTGAAGAAGTTGAGAAGAAAATTGAGGAGCAGACAATGCCAATACAGAGAAAAAAGAGAAGAAAGATGGCTATCTCTCCTTCTGATTTCGTCGAAGACTCCGATTCCGAGACAATTGCCCAAGCAATAGAAAAGAGAAGGAAAGTGATTGCTTCAGCTACTGACTTGGTTGAAGATCCCATCCACGAAGCAGCTGCCAAGGTCGTAGAACAAGAACATTCCAAGGCCATAATTGTCTTTGAGAGGGCTGAGAAGAGACGGCAGCAACAATTTCTGAGAGATGAAACTGCTGCTGCTAATGCACTACAAAGGGAAACTGCAAGAAGGCAACAAACTGCCGAACATTACTCCCTTTGTAGCTCTCCCATCAGTGCCAATACTTCTGGAGCAAGTAATTTCTTTCATGCTTCTGCTATTTTTCCTTGTGAACTTTTGGTATTGAAGTTTGACATTACTTTGCACTTCTTCCTTTTGCAGCAACAACTACTGAGCCTATTTTTCCAATGAGGACTCCCTCAGTTTCAGTTGAAGTTGATCAAATGCAACATGTGAAGACTATTCAAATCATACTCCCACTTCCCAAGCCTACACTTTCTGTACCTTCCCTGAGGCCAAGCATTCCTGCACTTCTTTCTCTTGGTTTGACTCCACATCTTCCTCACTTGACCCTTGACTGTCCTCAATTTACTTCTCTTCCGAGCCTTTCTCCTCCTCCTCCTTCCAAGGAAATTCTAACTGCTACTCCATCTCTGATGGCAGTTAATTCCCCTATTGAGGGTGCTGGTAGCTCTCCAACCCGTGGTTTATCACCTTTACCTAGCTCCAGCCCTTCTTCACTTGATTCATTGGTGGCTAGGACCATGGAGACTGTTAAAGATGCTTCACCCATTTCTCCTATCCCTATGCAGTCTTCTGTGTCTTCCACCACAACTCTTTCTGCGCCCCTCATGTTTATGGATGAGGTTGATGTCTTCGAAGCAAGACTAGCTAGTCTCTTCGACATACCCTCTACCTCTCCAACATTCAATGAGGAAGCCGAGCCATTAGTTTTGGCTGACTCTTTGCTGGAAATTTTTTAGAGCTCTTCTTCCTCCAGTAGCAAGCCTTCTGTACCTTTGATAGACTTAGACACCTGCTTGGAACTGTTCATCTCCTTTTCGAGGATTCCCTTCGAGGCTCTACAAAGGCCTATAATCATAAATGGGTTCCTTCAGTGCTGCAAAATTGCTGAGCAGTCCGGCATGAATGTCTCAAGTCATCTATCCCAGGCAGCAGCTACTATCGACTTCTACATCAGCATTTGTCATGCCACCAAGGCTGCGGATGAGAAATTGGCTAGAGACTAGAGTTTTGTTTCCCAAGTGCATACTGAAGTGTCAAAGTTTAAGGAACAACACTCCTCTGCCTCTCACTTTCGAATTCAGCTGCTAGAGAGGAAAGCTCAACTTGAAGAAGAGCTTTCTGCAGTGAACCTGGCCTTAGTCCGAACTGACACCAAACTGCAAATCACCAACCAAGGACTGGCCGATCGAAAGGGAGAAATGGCTGCAGCTATTCAACTATTTTCATCATTTACCAATAGGAAATCTGTTTGTACAAGAACAATTAAGACATTGTAATGATTTTTTGGCCAATTTGTGGCACAATGTACTTGACTCTTTATGAAAAAACAAATTCTTGTCTATTATCTGAATAATCTTGTGTTCTTGTACTTAGTGTTTATTTTATTCCTTGTGTTTCCCAAATGGTTGGAAAATAAGGCTTCAAATATCTGCCATTAATCTTTTTGGGA